>CAKAKR010019891.1:8284-20477 GCA_916700685.1 Adelosebastes latens
GTAAACATGTTCTAGTAGAAACACAAAATACAAGTATGAACCTGAAAATGAGCATGATATGGGACCTTTAATACATCCATGCTCTGCACCAGAGTGTGCTCCGGCTTGTGGGCGGTGCTTGGTATTTCCTCAACTTGATCTCAACATGGCTGCCGGGTCACAAACTTTTCTCATTTTACAGATAAACAGTACACTACAAGATGATTCTGGAAACATTTGAGGAGATAAAATAGGCATTACAGTAACAGAATATTGATTCATATTTGATCAGCGCTGCCTAGTTTGACCGTTTGATCGGAGTTTGCGAGTGATTGACAGCTGCTCAGAGACGGCAAGGCTCCAGCTCGGCTCTGATTGGTTTGTTTTCCACCGGTCTGTGAAATCTTGCATCGGAGGACATCAGAGGAACATGATTTATTTTTTTCAGATTACCTGTCTCATGCACTACTGTCAGGATATAATGACCATTTTATTAAAATAACTTTTTTTTTTTTAAATCATATTTAATCTCTAGTTTTCTCTCAGAACACTTGAATTACAATATGCTGAAAGGTTATTATGGAATTTTTCCCCCAATGATGCCAAAAAACCGTCCTGCCTACTGCAGCTTTAACTCTGACTGCTGCTGTAGAGCAACTCTGTCTCTGGCAGGAGTCCAGATAGAGAGCTAGGTGAGGTATGTGCCGCCTCAGGGCGCACTACACACACTTCCAACGCATTCCTCGTTTGGGTTGAAATCCTGAAGGGCGTCGTGCTCTCTAGTCTCCAGAGGGACTGAAAGATAACATAAAACAAACCCCAGTTTATAAGTTGGAAGAAGTTGACGTCTCAGTGTTGAAGTGATGTCACGGATAGGTATCTCCACATGACCAAATAAGGAAAACTGACACATGAAAGTGGAATTTGTTTTTTTCTGCTCAGTTTGTAATTATTAGAAAGAAGCTGAAGTTTAAGTGCTCCATCATGTCTTTTTTTTCTTGACATACCTTTACAGTGTGTGTGTGTTTGTGTGTGTGAACATTTAGTGCGTGAGCTGCTTTTAGTGTCTTGAGGAAGAAGAGAAGAGGAAGCAGTTTCCGCCCCCAGAAGCAGCCTGGAGGCCGAGGAAGAGGAGGAGGAGAAGAGAGAGAAGAGTTTAGCTTCAACCCCCTGAGCTAACTGTTGTTCCTACTGCTGCTGTTGCTGTTACTGTTACTGTTAGCACATCTGTTGCTTCTCCTGCTGCGGATGGACGGAGGGACTCCGGCGCGACTTTGTCTGCTCGTGTTGTAGAAAATGCGCTTCATGTAAAAGAAGAAGTTTCAGTTTGAAGCTGCATCGATCGGATCGTCCATGCTGCTGGTGTCTTCATGCTAACATTAAACTAACAGGAGGATCTACTCGGCTCTACTTTTCTACTTTTGGATTTTTCTTTTTTTTTTCTTTGTCGTGGCTTGTCGGGTTGGTTTTCTAGCTCCTCATCAGGCCCTGGAGGACAGTTTGTGATCAGGACTAATCCCAGTTCAACACCAGTATGAGTGGAGACGAGGAGAGATTCAAACTGGTGGTGGTGGGAGGAGGAGGGGTGGGCAAGAGCGCCCTGACCATCCAGTTCATCCAGGTATACTCACTCAACATCTGGATATACTAGCCTGACTCAACATCTGTAGGCTACATATCATACTGTAGGCCTCCCTTACAAACAAGGATGCTAGTTTAGTATACTTTTAATCTAAGAGACTATGCTTTCAGATTACTTTTTATGTACTTATCAGAGTTGAATTTAGCAAAATTATACTTCAGTATACTTGGCTTATATACCGACAAGTATACAGAAAAGTATATTGGCTTATACAGAAGAGTATAGGCTAAGTATATTTTGCTAAGTACTATAAGTTCACTTAAGAAAATGTACAAGTATACTTGTAGTATAGTTCATATTATAGTTGCAGTACAAAATACAACTTGGATGTAAACTAGTTGTGTACTCAAAGTTTACTACTCTTACATTTAAAGTATGTACTTATCAGGAATAAACTTAAAATTATACTCAAGTATACTTATACCGACAAGTATACAGAAAACTATATTTGGCTAAGTACTATAATAAGTTCACTTAAAGAAAACTTACAAGTATACTTGCAGTAAAAACTTTGAAACTAGGAGTTTACTGAGAGTATACTTTAAAGTGTATGCTTTCAGATTACTTTTTATGTACCTATCAGAGTTAAATACTCATACTGACAAGTATACAGAAAAGTCTAAGTATACTTGGCTTATACTTGTACTTCATCTTTTAATTCTAAGTTAGTATACTTTTAGTATAAAAACTATTTAACTAGTAGTTTACTGAATATACTTTAAAGTGCACTTTCATAAACTATAAAGAGGGCTGCAAACTTGCAGTTAAAACTATTGAACTAGTAGTTTACATCACAAGTACATCACTAGTAATCTTAACAGTATACCTATAAGTTCACTTGTAGTATAGTTCATATTATAGGTGCAGTACAAAATACAACTTGTACGTAAACTAGTTGTGTACTCAAAGTTTACTACTCTTACATTTAAAGTACACTTTTATGTACTTATCAGGAATAAACTTAAAATTATACTCAAGTATACTTATACCGACAAAGTATACAGAAAACTATATTTGGCTAAGTAGTACTATAAGTTCACTTAAGAAAACTTACAAGTATACTTGCAGTAAAAACGTTTCAACTAGTAGTTTACTGAGAGTATACTTTAAAGTGTACTTTCATAAGCTTAAAAAATGGGCTACAAGTATATGACTAGTAATCTTAACAGTATACCTATAAGTTCACTTGTAGTATAGTTCATATTATAGTTGCATTACAAAATACAACTTGGATGTAAACTAGTTGTATACTCAAAGTTTTCTAATCTTACATTTACTTAAAAATATACTTTTATAAACTAGAGAGTATTGAAGTAGCACACTAACAAGTATACTACTAGTACATTGATATTAGTATACTTATTACTTAAAGTATTCTTGGGAATAAACTTGAACTTAAGTTTACGTCATAAAATAAACTTGAAGTATACTTCTTTTTATAAGGGCTACTCTGTTGCATGTTTAATGTCATGTTAACATGACATCATACATTACGGTGTTGGGGTATACTGCTGTAAAGGGTATATAAGTTGAAAGGAATTACTTTATTATTGGTTAATAATTCACTCACTAATGCTTTATAGATCAGCTACTGGCTATTAATGAGAAAAAACATGCCGGGTTATGGAAAATCTCTGGCTGGTGAGTCATTAATAGTCATGTCATTACTCACCGGCTTCTCACAAGTTATTGCTTCTTACTGCAAGAGCAATATGTAACGATAAGAATAGATCAAGTCTTGAATTGTATATGTGAATAAGTTATTAATAAATGCTCTTTTACAGAAGGTAAATGGTCAAACGGTCCAGTGGAGTGGTCGTCTTGATGAACTAAAGGGCTTAAAAAGGCAAAGCAAAGTGTGAAGAGAGGATTTTTCACAACCTGGCAACCCAAATTGTTGTTCACATTATTGCTGATTATTAGTTATTACCGATCTATGAAGCATTGGTAAGTGATTTATAAAGGATACAACCTATAAACCCTTTATACAGGGTGCATCAGTCATGTATAGGCCTACCTTAAAATGAGATTTTTGAATGTCTTTCTCCGAGCTTCTCAGCAACATTGGTTCCATTTCCATCCTGTACATGAAAATCAGTAAAAGTTTGGACTAGTTTGGAAAAATAAGCATGCAGACATGATGTTCATTGTGAGGGATTACCTAACTGTTCTCTGAACAGTTGCTGCTGAAACACCCTGTGCACCACAGGTCAAAGCTCTTACTTGTCACTGATTCATACTTTATTGTTTAATAAAATGTCTGTGTGACTGTCATGTCTGAATTATGACTGGCTGGTTGCATTGCCTCAACACAGAACACACATGAAAGAACAGGACACTGATCTTTAATCCAGCCACAAGCAAGACAAGTCATTGCATCAGAGCTATAAAGGCAAAAAAACCACATACAAATGCAATAACACTGTCGTAAAGTGTAGAAAATGTTAGTAGTAATGCGAAGAATGTGGGGGTTGTAGTAGGGGTGTAAGAAAATATGGATTATCGCAACATTATGTTTTGTGATACTATATCGATTCTCAGAAATACTACATTGATTTTTAATTGTTTACATGCAAAGAATAACTCAGTCAATGCTTTATTTCATTTGCAAAGATATGCGTCCTCTCTCTGTGATAAATGCAAATGCAGATCCACTCGTCGACGCGAGCGCTCGTCTGCCTCGCAGCATGGAAACGGCCTCTGTGCTCTACCGTATCCTGTCGGTACATCTGTATTTTATTAAAATACACCTTATCTATAGGCTACATAATCTACAGACTATCGGACTACTATCATACTGTCGGAGATGTATGATATTCCAGTAAGAAAAAGGTTTTGTTTCCACATACGTTCTTGTAACCAGAGATGGGGCATAACTAAAGTTCTGTTCAGACCTGGTATTAACGTGTGTCCTCAGTGATCGGATCACAAGTGGACAGCTTTAAGTACGTCTGTTCACACCTGGCATTAGAATGCGTCTCCACATGCGTCTTGAGTGGCCATATGTGATCTGATCTCACTTCCTCGCTCCATATGCAAAGAAACACGCAGTAAACTTATATTTTGATGTTATAAAAATGTTAATAAAATGTACCCGAATTCACGATATTACTACCGACATTCCTTCATTATTACGTCACAACGTCTGCTGTACTAGCCGTGTGTTTACTGCGTGTTTATTTGCATATAGAGCGGGGGAAGTGAGATCGGGTCACAAGTGGTCACTGGAGACGCATTCTAATGCCAGGTGTGAACAGACGTACTTAGAGCTGTCCACTTGTGATCCGATCACTGAGGACTCACGTTAATACCAGGTCTGAACAGGGTCTTAGTTATGCCCCATCTCTGCTTACGAGAACGTACGTGGAAACAAATCTATATCTTACTGGAATATGAGGAAATACCAAGCACCGCCCACCAGCCGGAGCACAGCCAATAGGAACGCTCTCTGTCTCTCTGGAATGACCTGTGATTGGTCAAAGTCTCCCGTCACGGGCTAGATTTTTTTTAAAGCCTGAGAACAGAGCCATGAGGAGGAGCAGTAGTCTAGTTTTCTCTCAGAGCACTTGAATTACAACATGCTGAAAGGTTATTATGGAATATTTGCCCCAATGATGCCAACAAATTGTTGGAATCTTTAAGAGATATAGTCTACTGTTAGCAGCCAACAGCTGCAGTATATAAACTGTGCCCACAGCAGTAGTTTTGTTATTAACATTGAGTGTGTTCCACAGTCCTACTTTGTGTCAGACTACGACCCCACCATCGAAGACTCCTACACCAAGATCTGCACCGTGGAGGGAAAGGAGACCCGGCTGGACAGTAAGGCTCCGCCGTCACACACTGGATATGAATTCATATACTGCAACACTGTTTGCGTCGAGCGTGTGAAAGGCTTTTGTTTGAAAGCAGAGGGTGTGTTGCAAGGTGATGTGATATGACACAGGCAGTGGTGTTTGCTCTCTGGATGTTTCATTCCCTTGTTAGGACTTGTACTTGGCCAGTGTTACTGCGTGGAGCCAGGCTGCAGTTGTGTTGGGTCACACTGCTGTTTCACCACACTGTAATAATTTATATGAATCATCAGATGAACTCTGCAGAGCTGCTGCTCGTGTTGGTGTCTGGCTGCTCTTTAGAGATTTACATGTTTGTTTACAGCACTGTAGATCTTAGAATCCTCTGAATTCTTCTCTATACCTCGCCCTTCATGAACATTACTGAAGACCAAATGGGTGAAGAAGTAGTAGGAAGTCATTATATCTAAAAGCACTTAGATTTGCTATTGGGAGCACTTGTCATATGCTATAATGTATGTGTACACAGATGTGTCAGTGTGTGATCAGGGTGGGACTAGCATATCATGACACAATGCTCTGTCAGAGACCTCAACAGGAACATAGGCTTCCTTAGCCCCACTTTGTGTCTCTCAGGCTCATGTAGCGGTACATTTGAGTCACACAGATAAACCTTCGTCTTTCTGGAAGTTAACTCCCTGGTGAGTTTTTAGAAAAACCCAGACAGTCGTTAAGCAACACTTGCTGGTTTAAAGGTAACCCTCAAACCCTCACTACTTATAACTTGTTTCCCAAGCTGTGACTCCGTTCCCTTAAGTGCATATATCTCATAGACGGATTTGTATGACGTGAACCAAAATTTAAATGTTTTTATTATCAGTATGACACATTTTGCTCCACTCTTGACCAGCAGTGTGACAGAACATCCACGTCACACCAAACACAAAGCACTAATTTCTTTTCAATGATGAGCTTAGCTTATAGGTGACCATATTTTCAAACCCCCTTTAACCGGGACCCTTAAATGTACCGCACGTTCACGCTGACTGGACTGACAGGAACTGCCGGTAGTTTTATGTTTTGTCTCCGTCTATATCAGTGTTTTTTTTTTCCATTATTGTGTATACAAAATAAGGACAAGGTCATTTCTGGCAACTTTGGAACATCTTTGGATTAGTAATAAATAGAGTTGCAACTTGTAAAGCAATTCAAGATTTCTATTGTGTTTTTAGAAGTCTGAGGATTCTGGAAATACCTCCAGAGCAGCAGTAAGCTCTTCAGAGATTTATCTTTCTTTATCTCTGTGACATGAATCTAATGATAAAACAAGAGAGGCACAAAGGGGGCAAAGTGTTGCTGTGGTCACAACTTATGGCAACTCTTAGAAATGATTGTAAATGAACCCACTCATAGACTTGTATCATATAACATGCAGCAAGCTCTGACTGTTGTAACACTGGTGTGTTGTGATTGTAAATATATAACTTAAATAAGCCAAGTTACTTCATTCATCATCCTCTTCAGCACCATGGGCAGCTAGTCCTGTTTGGATTGATTATTAATCATCACTGCCACCTGTCCATCAGGAAACCTTCATCAACATTACCAACCATGAACTAACACTAATAACTAATAATAATTCATGTTGTGGGATTATTCCTTCTTTCATGGGCTATTTTGGGATTTCTACATTATTATTACATACTTAAAACAAAAAAAACACAAAGCTTTCGAATACTGATATGGAGGTTGATTACCATGGCAACTGTTGAAGCTTCAAAGCATTTGGGTCAGCCCTAGGCTGCGGGTACCCTCTGGCCGCACTTTGACGCTAAAAAGTTCAAACTTTTCCCAAACTTTTACGACAAATTCACACCAGAGCAGCGGCGAAGTGTGTGGGTGGCCGCTCCCGAGCTCAGCGAGTTGCGGCCGTTTGATTCTGCGGCGAAACGGGACCAAGTTAAAGTTGAGAAACTTTTAACTTTAAGCGGCGAAGTGCGGCCAGAGAGGACCCACAGTCAATCAGTACCAGATCCTGTGACTCCTGTGTGTTCACCTACTGTATGTTACAAAAACAGAGCCATCTTGGGTGCCGACAATTATTGTGTAACACATATACTGTACTATAACATAACTGCTGATAACACATGGAAACCACCACTTTGTTTCTGTTGACCTGTACCTCCAGCTTTGTCTGTTAAAGATCCATCATGGCAGGAAAGTGAACGCATTTGAATACAGTATATATGTGTGTTTGTGTGTGTGTGTGTGTGTTTCAGTCTTGGATACAGCAGGTCAGGAGGAGTTTGGAGCGATGAGGGAGCAGTACATGCGCTCAGGAGAAGGCTTCTTATTGGTGTTTGCACTCAACGACCGGGGCAGGTAATGGAGAGTTGTGCATGTCTGGAGCTTTCACTTACACAGATTAGTGCTTCTTCCTCAGAGGTGGACACAGTGTGCTGAAGGGTGTGTCAGTGTAACCGTGTGACGCTGGCTGTCACTCACAGTGGAGTGGCAGTCTGTGTTCCTGCTAAAGAGGAAGTGCAGTGAGCCGTCGCTGGGTGGTGAGACGGACGTGAGGACTCACTGCCCAGCTGTTATTTAGATAGGTAGAAGGGAGTGGACTCAATATATCATGGATGACTGCAAAGTGATGTAATGTCTCACACACACACACTCAATAAAACATATGTGAGACAATACTGTAAGCGTTGCAAAACATTATCCCGGGGTTGTTGTATTAGCTGACATTAGTTCATAAATGAATATAAAAAAGAATCACAGATGTTCATCTATACAGTTTGGATTGAAGCCATAGGGAAGAAGCAAATTACACGAACCCACAAATTAAATAACTAAAGGACTGATGAATTGTTTTGTCTGAATGCATACATTAGTAGTTTTGTATTCATTCATTTGGACCATAAGTGGGAGTTTTGAGATAGCTTTTCTCACAGTGTTTAGTGTCTTTTGTAATTAACATACCCAGTAAACACTATTAACTGAAGGAAACCACATTTTATTGCATTATTTATTTCTCTAGCTGTTGCCTGTTTGCACTGATCATCATCATCATCATCATCATCATCATCATCATCATCATCATCTGCCTTTGAAAGCATGTTTTCTGCTTCGTTTAACAGAGAAGAGTGGAGCTGATTTGATTGGTCATTATTGTGTCCATCTCCTGCACACCACGCATTATTTCCTGTAAATCAGAATCCATATGAATCTATGTTTGTTGATACTGTGATTACTAATTTTTTCTCCCCGACAGCTACCACGAGGTCCAGAAATTCCACACTCAGATCCTGAGAGTGAAGGACCGAGACGACTTCCCCATGGTGCTGGTTGGAAACAAGGCTGACCTGGAACAGCAAAGAGTGGTAGGTAACACCCTCACGCATCCTGGGGGTGGGATGTTATAAAACGTTGGGTTTATGGGTTCAGACTGACCTCAGTTATTAGACAAACTAATGTGATCAGCTGGACGAGGTCGCCTCATTTAAAGGAGGAGCAGCAAATCAGTTGATGTACCGGTGGACCACTCATTACTGAAGTGAATGGAGAGTTGAATAATGAAAAGGATGAGGTGACAGTGGAGGATCTTACTGGATTACTGTTTGCTTTGTCTGCAGATCTCCAGGGAGGATGCTCAGGCGTTCGCCAGAGAGAACAGGATCCACTACATGGAGGCTTCGGCCAAGAATCGCTACAATGTGGATGAATCCTTCTTGGAGCTGGTGCAGATTATCAGGTACAGTCCTTGTTTATTTTACATAATTTTAGTCAAGTTGGAGTAGCAGATTATGGGCCCTATTTAAACAATCTATAGCAGATGGTGTAAAGTGCATTTAGGGCGTGTCCAGGCGCATAATCTGGGTGCAAAGTAAGGTGCAAGGGGCAAAGGGGTTGTATTTTTCTGCTGAGGAAACAGATTTGCTGGTGCGCGGAGTGAAAGTGCAAGGCTCAAAGACAGCACTTGTGGACTCATCATGACTAGGGATGCTAATTTTGGAAAATGTTCTTAACCGATAACCGACCCTCGTTAACCGATTATTAACCGTTAGCCGACGAGATTTGTGCCTCACATGCAGCGGTGTACCAGCTGCAGTGTATGAGCACAACAGACAACGGAGTCCCCAGTGAGCATTAACTTAGCAGCCACGCTGCTGCGTGTAGTGTCGCGGACATGCAGCCACTTTCCCAGTAAAAGATGAAGATGGAAGAAGGATGTCTGGGAGGACGAACTGAAGTCCAGGCAGAGAGAGACTCAGCTAAACCCCCAGGAAGAGCGCTGGTCGTTGATGCTAATTTTCATAGTGGCCAAACGGCGGTACTACAACTTCTGTGTCAGTCACGCGATGCCAATGGGCCCAAAAATACTTTTCCCCATAGACTTACATTGGGAAAGAGACGTCTGTCACTCGGCGGATAATTTTTTTTGAGGTGAATCAACTTCCCAGTACGAACACTCTAATAGCCCTTATTTAATAATAAGGGACCTTTAAACAGTTTTCTATTCAGACCCCTCAACCCCTTTTAAACCTGCATTAATTAATATTTGGGATCAAATATCAACAGTCAATCAAATGACACTGTGTAACGTGTACGAAGGGACACTGAACCCCCTGTGACCAGAGGGCAAAACTCTATGAATGATTCATTCCTCTCTTTGTTTCTACTCTTCTTCGTTCACAGAAGGTTTCAGGAGATGGAGTGTCCTCCTCTTCCAGCTCATCACACAAGGAAACAGAAGAGTGGTGGCTGTCCCTGTGTCCTCCTCTAAGCACTGTTACTATGGACACCAAAACCTCCTCCCTCTACAGCTTGTCCAAAAAGGTGTGTGTGTGTGTGAGAGAGAGAGAGAGAGCGAGAGAGAGAGAGAGAGAGAGAGAGATAAGGTGCATCATTTTCTTTCCAAATGGTTTCATTTGCACTTTTTGCCAAAAAGCAACATTTAAATCAGTGTAATCTTTTATTTTAATGAGGATTTAAAGGGCGAGGTGTCAGTAGCAGCAGAGTTAGTTTGGTGGAGCGGCAGGACGTCAGGACTGTGGCCGGTGTCCCGGTGACACGGAGTAATAATGACATCACTGTACATAGTTAGTGTTTCACAAATAGAAATATCATCATATCATCACACCATCACGGGTTGTAGAAATGAACAAGCTGCAGAGTTGACTGTGGACTGCGTTTGGGAAAATCACAGTATCAATTATTTCCAATATCGTGTCTTTAGTGTACAAAAATGGACATTTCAAACATGTAACATTTCAACTTCAGCTCATGAAATGTGGCACACCCCAAAGAGGAGCCGTTACATAAACGTGCTGTCATGTTCCATGCCTTCCTGCAGGGGGCAGCAGAGCCCCGGAGCATCATCAGAAAAGGAAAAGGGGGGAGGAAATGGAGCAGCAATTCCAGGCTATGGTTCTGTTTTCCAGCTGCTCTGTTTGTCTTTTGGTGCCTCCTCCCCGTCTTCATCACTTGTGTTGCCTTAATGAGACAGAATATTGAAAACATCCATAAATACAATTCAGCTTCAGTAGAGGAACTCCTGGTTCCTTGTCCATGCACAGCCGACACTGGATGAGGAAGAGTCTAATTCGAGGTTACCTGAACAATCAATCTGGCAGTGCAGTATTCATGAAAGCAGAACTTGTTTCAGTGTTTGCACATTTCAACATCATGTTGGATTGACACAAATACTCTCTGGATGTTCATTGTTTTGGTGATAGGTGGACTACCTTCTGGTACTAATGGCTTTTTTTCTCGATTCATTTGTTTTTTTTTACATCTGCATCATCAGTGTCTAAATATTAGGTACATGTAGGGATGCACCGATGCCACTTTTTTTCAGACAGAGTACAAGTACTTACATTTGGGTACTTCGCCAATACCGAGCACTGGTACGAGTACTTCTCTGTGCCAAAAAACCCTCGTTATCAGCCAGCTGGAGGGTGTGAGCGACACACGGCAGGCTGGAGAGTCCCGCATATGAGGTGGTGCACCGCGCCGCGCCGGGCCCTCTCTCCCCACCAGGGAGGGACGGGGCCCCCCTTCTCCCGGTGCGACTGTCGACCAGGGCGGACTGTCCTCAGTGCTCCCCAACCGCGTCTTGCCCCCAGGGCAGGGCGCGGCCCACGTAAAAGGCGCCTAGGGTCTGCGGCGATGTCGGCAACCCACCCGACCCGTCTTGAAACACGGACCAAGGAGTCTAACGCACGCACGAGTCAGAGGGTGCAAGCAAAACCCTGTGGCGCAATGAAAGTGATGGTACATGTCCACCGGGGCGTTTTTTATCGAGAGGGGATGCGGCGCTTCCCAGCGTTGGACGCTTGGTGGGCTGCCACTAGACACAACACACTTGGCACCTGTTTGGACGAACGCTTTCCCTCGATGGGCTGCTGCTCCTGACTTTCAAACCGGAACAATTATGGCGACTCGTTTGGAAACTTTCTTCTCTTATTTCACCAAAATAGTTCACCGAAATGTGTTTCTGAAAACATTCTCGGGAGAATGAGTTTCGAGAGGTGGCGAGTCGCGTCGGACGCCCGTGATTTACATAAAGTAGACTAGAACTCAACTTTATGCAAATGAGGAACGGCCGTCGTGTAGCTCCGTCTCTCGAATCGCGCCGCCACGCTACCAGAATGGTGCGATGGGTCTGACGCACCACCGGCCCGTCTCGCCCTCACCTTCGGAGAGGAGGAGCGTGAGCGTGTGCGATAGGACCTGAAAGATGCTGACGAGAGGTTAACGCCACGCTGCCGTA
>CAKAKR010019891.1:20497-31992 GCA_916700685.1 Adelosebastes latens
AGGGTGCAAGCAAAACCCCGTGGCGCAATGAAAGTGATGGTACATGTCCACCGGGGCGTTTTTTATCGAGAGGGGATGCGGCGCTTCCCAGCGTTGGACGCTTGGTGGGCTGCCACTAGACACAACACACTTGGCACCTGTTTGGACGAACGCTTTCCCTCCCAGGGCTGCTGCTCCCGGCTTTCAAACCGGAAACAATATGGAGGCTTGTTTGGAAACTTTCTTCTCTTATTTCACGAAAATAGTTCACCGAAATGTGTTTTCTGAAAACATTTGAGGTGAGAAATAAGCCATGCAGTTGATGAATCTGTCTTTATTTTAGATCGACAACGTTTATTTTAAAAGATTCTCGGAGTTTCGAGAGGCGGCGAGTCGCGTCGGATGCCCGTGATTTACATAAAGTAGACTAGACCTCAATTTTATGCAAATGAGGAACGGCCGTCGTGTAGCTCCGTCTCTCGAATTACGCCGCCACGCTACCAGAATGGTGCGATGGGTCTGGCGCACCACCGGCCCGTCTCGCCCTCACCTTCGGAGAGGAGGAGCGTGAGCGCGTGCGATAGGACCTGAAAGATGCTGACGAGAGGTTAACGCCACGCCGCCGTAAAGTTGTATCGGAGCCGTTTTGCGAGAGTACGAGTTCATAAGCACAGTATCGGTATCCGATACAGGTATCGGTATCGGTGCATCCCTCGGTACATGTATAATGATGTTTTCTGTTTTTTTTACATAAATCAAGTGATCAAGTGGTGAAAGTTCATTCTTGACACAATAATCCTAACTCCAGGTTTTCTTTCTCTAGAGCTTTCAACTGCATCTCATGGTCTTCATCGAATGATGGAGGGACTCATTCATGGAGACGGTTCAGTTGTCATCACGTGACCTAAGTGTGGAACTTGACTCATGTAACGGCAGGTGGTCAGATATACTGTAGGGATCATGTGACCTCCCGCTGGATGCTCTGTGTTCAGCTGATACTGTCTGATTCTGGTGTTCATTCACTTCTTGTCCAGGCTTCCCGCTGTTTCACTGATGTAGTGTTCCCGTCAACTATCACATGTGATGTCATGATGATGTCATACACCGCATCTCAAGGGAGTTCCTGCCTTTAGGGCTGACAGTCCAGCCTATACTATCATCCTATTACTGACGTTTCTTACTGAGGTCACATGATGACAACTAAGCCATCTCCACAACTGAGCATTCCCTCGCAAAAAAACAAGTATACTTCAAGTATATTTTATGAAGTAATCTTAAGTATACTTTAAGTATATTCCCAGGTACACTTTATGTAATAAGTATACTAATATCAATGTACTTGTAAGTGTACTACTTCAGTACTTCTTGGGACTAAATTGGCCCACTTTTTAGTTTATAGAAAGTATACTTATAAGTATACTTGAGTAGTAAACTTTTGAGTACACAACTAGTTTACATCCAAGTTGTATTTTGTACTGCAACTATACTATGAACTATACTACAAGTGAACTTATAGGTATACTGTTAGTTTACTAGTTGTATACTTGCAGCCCATTTTTTTGTTTATGCAAGTACACTTTAAAGTATACTCTCAGTAAACTACTAGTTTAAAAGTTTTTACTGCAAGTATACTTGTAAGTGAACTTACAGTACTTAGCCAAATATAGTTTTCTGTATACTTGCCGGTATAAGCCGAGTATACTTAAGTATCATTTTAAGTTTATTCCTGATAGGTACATAAAAAGTAATCTGAAAGAGTACTCTCTTATTTTAAGTTTAAAAGAAGTATACTTCTTCTTCTTTGTAAGGGTTCACTAGTGAAGACAGTGTTATGAGGTTGAAAGCTCTGGAGAATGCTAATAAATGGACCTTGACTTGAGGCTTCTTTTGTCTCGTAGTGGATGGGAAGCGCTGCTCTCTGTTCAGTCTTGAATGTGTGTAAAATTCTAGTATTGCCCAACTTATCACATCGGAGAGTTCTACAAATTATCTCCGTTACAATCTCACAGGAAGCCTAAAGATGGCCGAGCCTCCTTCTGCAGAGCAAAAATATACTGGGTCCAGAATCACAGGGATGCAGGGTGGGTTTGTTTTGGGTTTATTCAAATTACAAAAATAGCAGCGAGCACGTCTCCAAATCTTGAACAGTATCGGGGTGCCAGGTAGTGGTAAGAACAGAAGAAACAAATCACCGGCACTCAAAGATAAAGAGTCTTTTTTAGTTTATTCTGGGCAAACAAACGAACGCGTTTCAGCTATAAGCCGTCATCAGCGTGATCTCTCAAGACGTTATGCCAGTTTTAATATATGCATGATTACATAATAGGAATCATCTGTGGCTGCACCGCCAGGACACATCCTCTCGCAACAACAGAGGCGTGGCCAAAACAGTCAGAAACAACTAGCAATAAAATGAAAGAAATATATATTATATATCTGGAAAAGCCCACATGACAAAAGCCATTCCATAAAAATACAATAGTGACACACTCATCAATAACACATAATTAATATACATTTTCTATAACCTCTATTGAGGAAAGACATAAATTAATCCATGCTGGCAAACTGTACAATATAACCTCATGAATGCTCAGTGGCTCGTGGGCTGAAATTACCTAGCGCTAACAAAGAGCACAGAAAAAAGAATCCCAAAATAGAGGGAATCAATCGCAAACTCGCAATCTTTTTCCAAGTGTACAGTGAAAATACCATAGAAAGAAAAATCATAGAAAAATGTATAAAGATATCAAAGGACATATAGTAGAAAAAATGTGTTAAAATATCAAGAAAGATATGTTGAAAAATATATGCTAAGATATCATAGAAAAATGTCAACAAGAAATAGAAAAATATCATCAGAGAATGTCCTGAGATATCATGGAAAAATATACAAAGATATAGTAGAAAAATATGTACTGTCCCTTTATCTGTGAGTGCCGGTGATTTGTTTCTTCTGTTTCGGGTTTATTCCCCCTCTATTTTGTCATATTTTGACTCTGGACTCTCTCATGTGCTACCTCTGTGAGATCCTCGCCCCACCCCCAACTGTGCAGTAGCCCCGACCCACCAGTAGAGGTCATTACTGCATCAACAGGGATGAGCAGCCAGCAGTCCTCCCCAGCTTCCTACACACACAAACACACACGGCCAATTGTTTTAGTTGGGAGCGCACATTCAGGCCAGATGTCTAGGGCCTGTGGTGGTCCAGAATTTAGCGCCCCGGGTCCTGATGTGGTGTGTGTTCTCTTATTGGTAGTGAGACAATCAAAAACCCACAAACATGAGTCCAATTCACATCTTCAAGGACCTTCCTCACTTCTTTTTATTTGCAAGAAAAGATCAACTCACAATTATGCACACCAAGAACGAAATGCCTTATAAAATAAAAAAAAAAATTGAAAAAATCTCTCACGGTATAGACAAATATACACTTTCATATCTGTCATCTGTAAAGCTTTGGGCAGTTTGGTTTTGACTTCTTTTTTCCCTTTTTAATAATAATAATAATAATAATAATTCATATGTATATTATCTACCTTACAAGCTGCATTTCACAGCATTCAGTTTTATATTGAAAATAAAAGTCAAATGTCTTTTATACATCATTAAAACATTTACCCGAACCTTTCTGTCTGTCGTTTCGTCTCTGTGGCTTCAAATTGTGACAGTTTTGAGAAACATTTTTAGGGCTTCGGGGGAGCTGTTATTCTCCTAATTTGGATTTTGTTGTGTCAGATATTGGTTCATGAGTAAGGATTACATGTAGTACATCCAGTCCACTAATGCAGTGGAGCTGAAGGTGTTAGTGTAGTCATATGAGCACTGTGTCCCAGTAGTGGTGACTAATGTATATAGCCTACTGCGTTGGGTATGTATGTTGACAATGCACCATATTAGAAGTTGACATACAAGATATGAATGCACTGGACTGTTTTGTACTAACAGGATATTATACATGGTAGGGCCAACAGATGTCAGTCAATGTGGAACACTACTGCCAATTTCAAAATAGAAGTCTTCATAAAAAACAGTAATTTTTTTTCATAGATTAATTGCTTTGTGTGACACTAAGATTAACCTCTTGAGCCCTAGGTTCGCCTAGACAGACATACCCAAAATAAATCAAGAATAGCTCCACAACTACCAGGTCTATATGCATGATCTTGGTCTCTATGGATAGGTAAGACCTCAGAGAATTCATCCCCAGTGTCAGTAACATTGTGACTGTAACTATGCCTGAGTACATTGTGATGAACCAAAGGAAAAAGTTACATTTTTATTCTTGCCTAAAATGTTTTCTAGGGAAGGGAAACCACTTTTTCACTTTGCATCACTAGGTGGCGGTATTAGACTGGAGGATATGAAACAGATTAAGGACATGGCATACAGAGGTCATGACACGTAAACACGAGTTAAGGCCCAGACACACCAGAAGCCGTCATCAGAGACCCAGCGGTGATGAAGGTCGACTGTTTGTGTCGCCTCACGTCGCCTTTGTTAACACACCGCAAAGACTGCAGCCAACAGCCAGTTAGCATGTACGTTCTGCGCCTGCAGACGTGTTTGTAGCCTCTGACCGATCACAAACATGGACAAGTCTGCAGTCAGCAGAGTGGCACATTTTTACAAAGGAAGAGCAAACTATAATATTAGACAAATACGAAGAAGTCCAACCCATAATCCAGATTAATAATAACACGGTTGAAGCTGCCAAATGCAGGAAGGACAGCTGGAAAAAGTAAAAACTGCCGATGTGTGAATGCAGAAAAAATTAACAGATTTATTAAAGCTGCAGTAGGTAGAAATGGAGCAAATATGATTAATAACAGTTATTTTTATAAAACGGTCACTATATCCTGACAGTAGAGCATTAGACAGGTAATCTGAAAAAAATCATGTTCCTCTGTGTCCTCCAGTGCTCCTAATGGCATCTACAAGATTTCACAGACCGGAGGAAATACCAAGCACTGCCCACCAGCCGGAGCACAGCCAATAGGAACGCTCTCACTAGGCAGCGCTGAAATGACCTGTGATTGGCCAAAGTCTTCTGTTCCTGTAATGCCTATTTCTCTCCTCAGATGTTCTCAGAAACATCTTGTAGTGCACTGTTTAGCTGTAAAATGAGAAAGTTTGTGACCTGGCAGCCATGTTGAGCACAGCCAATAGGAACGCTCTCTCTCTCTCTGAAATGACCTGTGATTGGCCAAAGTCTTCTGTCACAGGCTAGATTTTCTAAAGCCTGAAAACAGAGCCATGAGGAGGTGCAGAAGTTTAGTTATCTCTCAGAACACTTGAATTACAATATGCTGAAAGGTTATTATGGAATTTCTGCCCAATGATTGTATGACTATTTCAGCCTTCTTTCAGCTGCGTCCCCGTCTCCGGCGGCGTGAAACGAACATCAGAGCGAGTAAAAAAAAAATATAAAAACATAATTAAAAGCGGTAAGCACCCACAGCATACAGCCAGCTGTCAGCATCTGCACACGTCAGTTTGAACTGTGTTGTTTTTAGCCTGGATGATGACTGCAACTTCTTCATATTTGTGTAATATTGTAATACGATCTGTGCACTGAGCTCTGATTGGTCAGCAGGCGGTGCTTTTATGCAAATTTATCTCTTATCTCAAACAAAACCTGCTCCGGAGCAAGTTAGGTGTTCATCATAATTTACCGTGGTGATCTACCCCGGTAACAAGTGATCCACCATCGTAGGACTGAAAACCCTGAGTTAACCCTGAAGTTACCTCACTAACCCCAAATCCTGCTTGGTAGTACAGGCCCTCAGGTCGACAAAACAACTAGGTAAACGAAGCCAGTGTGTAGTGCGTAGACAGACAAGACAGGTTTGTGGAGGTTGGTTCCTCCCTCCAGCTGGTATGCTGTCCAACAGGTTTTTGAAAGTGGTGTTTCTCTGGGAAGACAGCACAACCCTCTGTGCGCGTTTCAACACAAAACGCAGCATAAAGAAGTTTAGTTTTGAAGAAGCCTCATATTTGGACCTCCATGTTTTTGAAACTCTAAAAGAACAAGTTCCGTTTTTCTCCCGGAAAGCTTTGACAGACGGGGGCAGACAGCCAAGTAAGGAGGAAACCGGGTCCAACAGGTGAGTGTTAAGAGTGCTCATCATCTGCATCAGGCCTCTGGCCAGAGTGATTCATTCCCACGGAGGCTCTTCCTTGTCATTTTTCCTGTGTAGTGTTTTTGCTCCGATGGCAGCCTTGTCAGTCGGGTGGGTTCCTGCGCTGTTCCTGCTGCAGCTGGCCCACTGCTCTGTCATCTACAGACATGCTCCAGGTAAACCACACCTCTTCTCACTCAGGTGGTCAGTCCATACATACAAAGGCAAACCGCACTCACCAAAGACAAAGTTGTCATTATGTGATTTTGTATCTGATAATAATAAACGTTTGGTAGTATTACAGGGGGGGCAGCACGGTGGTGCAGTGGTTAGCACTGTCGCCTCACAGCAAGAGGTTCAAATCCGGCTTGGGGTCCTTCTGAGTGGAGTTTGCATGTTCCCCCTGTGTTAGCGGGGGGGGTTTTCCCCGGGTTCTCAGGTTTCCTCCCACAGTCCAAAGACATGCAGGTTAGGTTCTCTGAATGTAGGTGTGAATGTGAGCGTGAGTGGTTGTCTGTCTCTATGTGTCAGCCCTGTGATAGTCTGGCGACCTGTCACCCCGCGACCCCTAATGGGATAAGCGGTTGCAGATGATGGATGGATGGTAGTATCACAGGCGTGCCTCACATTTATGAGATCTGATCATGAGATATAATAATGCAACACAACCTCTCTGTGTGGCTGACATACTCAGAGATGGACAATTGTCTGTTTTCACATTTAGTCTGAACTCAATAGTTCACTTCTGAAACACAGAAATAAAATGGCACAAAAAGACATTTATTGGTCTCAGTACATTACGGTATGGTTTGTTTTTTGCATATTGAACAAAAATTAAAATTTGGAACAATGAAAAACTGTGGAAAATACATTTTCCCAAAGAGCATTTCTTAATTGTATTGTATTGTATTGTTATTGTCACTCAGTTTATATACTCTATACGTGTACGTGGCCTGTGTCCTGTAGGAGATCCAGTGTTGGTGGACGAGCAGTCAGCGAACTCTTTCCTGTCCCGCTCGCTGCTCTTTAACAGCTGGGACTTTGAGATTGTGGTGTCTGACAATCTGGAGAGGGAGTGCGTGGAGGAGTTGTGCAGCCGTGAGGAGGCCAGGGAGGTGTTTGAGGACGACGCCTTGACGGTAATGCTGCTTGCAGTGACTGTCTCCACCGTACACTCATACGGATGTAGAATCCTACAGCCTTTTTCAATGTACCCCTAAGCAGAGAGGGAGAACCGTGACTTTGGTGCTGAGGTTGGGGAGGTTGACATCACCTTTGGACAGCTGTGAGAAAGCAACCAGAAATCATTAAGAGTTCATAGCTTCCCTTACTTCAAGTTTATTTTATGAAGTATACTTAAGTAAGGTTCAAGTATATATTTCCCAAGTATACTTTATGTAGTAAGTATACTAATATCAATGTATTAGTAGTATACTAATAAGCGTACTGCTTTAATACTTTTTTAATTGGCCCACGTTTTAGTTCATAAAAGTATACTTTTAAGTGTAACAGCAGTACACTTTTGAGTACACAACTAGTTTACATTTAAGTCTTATTTTGTACTGCAACTATACTATAAGTATACAGATAGTGTACTAGTTTTATACTTGTAAGTGCACTACTTCAATACTTCTAGGGACTAAATAGGCCCACTTTTTAGTTTATAAAAGTATACTTTAAGTGTAAGTATTGTACTGATAGTTTACTAGTTTTATACTGGTAGCCCAATTTATAGTTTATGAAAGTGCACTTTAAAGTATACTCTCAGTAAACTACTAGTTTAATAGTTTTTATACTAAAAGTACACTAACTTATCATTTCAAAAGTATATCTTGATCAAAAGCCAAGTATACCTAGACTTTTCTGAATACTTGTCAGTATGAGCCAAGTATACTTTTGTTAAGTACAAAAAAAGTAAACTGAAAGTATACTCTGTTATTTTAATTTTATTGCAACTCACAGAATTTTTACCTACACATATTTTAGAAAACATTTTTGCTTTGCATTCGAAACAAGGATTCTTAAGGCATGTTCACATTGAATGAAATGTCCTGTGTAATGTGTGTTGATGTTTATTTTCTTCTAATTTAATGAAGCTACTTCATTAATTCTTCTTTTGCTTCCACTTTTAGGAGCAATGGTGGGCCCAGCATATCATTAACAGTCAAGGTAATGCTTTAAAAGATGAATGTGATCCCATTATTGTAGTCCATGGATCTTGGCATTGGGCTTATTTGGCAGAATGATTCTGATTATCATAATTATTGTAATTTCTGTATTGCTAATATTGCATTTATTATATCAGCTTGGTTAAATGTCCTCCTGAATGTCAGCACAGGACATTTTGGTGGGGGTGCTATTGACTCCTACAACACAGTCTCAATATCTCAAGTCCTTTTAAAATAGGTTGTACTTTATAATCAAATGCTCTGAGAAGGTGTAGTCAAAATACACCTGTAATGTGTGCATGCTTATACTTATGCTGCAAACTTTAGTTTATAAAACTGCACCAACAGTAGAGCATTCACATTCATATTCAGCACTGCACGGAGCATCAAAAAGGAGGAATTTGTTGCAGTTACACATTTATACTGTAGGTTTCACTGATGACAGACGCCAACCAACAGAAGACAGTCACGACTGGAGTCACTTCTGTAGTGATTAGTGACTGACTGCTATGAGAACTGTATAAGAAGCAATGGTTTGATGTTAATGATGCTCGTCTTTCTAAGGGTCTGCAAACAGAGTGGATGTGTCAGGGCTGGTGGCAGGCCTCGTGGCTCTCCTAGTGACCGCTGTCATTGCCACCGTGCTGGGAATCTATTGCTACAAAGCCAAGAACAAAGGTGGACAGAGGTCAGTCCAGTACGTTGACTCTGATGTGAACATTTACAGAGAAACGTTTTTGTTTTTTTGCCCAGCTAACTATAGGGATGTGGAATAAAATGGTAACTTTGGTCCATCAGACCTTCCATCCCGCACTTACAATCTTACACGATTATTGTGTCCAATAAATATCTATAGAAAATTTGAAAAAAATAAATAGAATATAGAATAGAATAGAGACTTTATTGTCATTGTCATGGAAAAACAACGAAAAACAGTTTAGCAGCTCTTGGCAGTAAAAGCAAACATAAAAACATTCAAATCAAAATATAGACAAATAAATGGATCATAAAGTGCAGGTGTGGGGGGGGGGTTCTACACACTTGACAGCCTGTGGGTAAAAGCTATATAGAAATTAATCAGCAGGTGTTGAGGAAGGTGAGCCTGCTTCAGCTTCCTGAGGAAGTAGAGTCTCTGCTGGGCCTTCCCCACCTGATGGAAGATGTTTCTGGACCAGGTGAGGTCAGCCGAAATGTAGACTCCGAGGTATTAAAATAAATAATGCTATCAGTCGAATTCATCTTTAACTTTGTTTATTGTGCGTTTTGTCTACTTTTTTTTGGAAAGTGAATTACACTCAAAAAAGGAAGCAGTCAGTCTTCAATACCGGTATACCGCGACACCCCGAGCGTTTAACACTGCTGGTCATGATATTCAGTATAGATATTCATGGCTCTCAAATAATGATATCTAAGGGCTTCAGTGCCCCCCCTGACCTTTTGTCTAGCACGACCAAAACTTCCCTGTGAGAAGGTCTTTTACAGATTTACAGGAAATTTCCATGCCAATTTCATAGTTCCTCTTCATTGTGGACAAGGGACTGTGACAATGTGTCACATGTCTTACATCTCACATCTGGAGACAGTTTTTCTTCTATTGTGTTATATTGTATTGTATTGTACTATAATGCAATCATCTATGCAACCTACTCATTATTCTGTTTTCATTCATTCTGACCTCAACCTTTCCTCTGGCACCATCTGGTGAACATTTCCACGTAACACAATCACTTAAATTTACTGAGCACATTCATATGTGCAGTAACTTCACTGGTTTGTTGAATTCTACTGAGTGTAGTTTTTCTGGTCCAGAGCTCCGGTGAGGATGGTAGATGGGCATCCAGCCCCAGAGATGGTGCCTCTGTCTGGGATCGTTCCCCCTGGTCTGCCCAGCTACAATGACGCTCTGAACCACAGTGGTCAACACGATGCCCCACCACCACCTTATTCAGGGTAAGTGGATGCTCCGGTATGCACGTGCACTTTACATGCATCCAGGCCGGTGTCTATGGTGACCCAAGATCCAGCCCAACACCTCCAAAATGAAAATCGCAGATGACAAATGGACATTATTTACAAAAAGTACTGTATGTTAAAATGAGGCTGCACGTTGGTGCAGTGGTTAGCACTGTCTCCTCACAGCAAGAGGGGTCGCAGGTTCAAATCTGGCTTGGGGCCCTTCTGTGTGGAGTTTGCATGTTCTCCCAGTGTTAGCGTGGGTTTTCTCCGGGGTCTCAGGTTTCCTCCCACAGTCCAAAGACATGGAGGTTAGATTCACTGTTGACTAAATTGGTGTGAATGTGAGAGTGAATGGTTGTCTGTCTCTATGTGTCAGCCCTGTGATAGGCTGGCGACCTGTCCAGGGTGTACCCCGCCTTCACCCAATGTCAGCTGGGATCGACTCCAGCTTACCACTCCATTCCTCAATCATCATCTACACTACATCATCATACATAAAAATAAGCATAAAAAACGTAAAAACAACTTATATATCAACATTAGGACTAATGCCAGCTAAGTGAAAACCCATCACAGGTCATTTCAGAGAGAGAGAGCGTTTCTATTGAGCGTTCCTATTGGCTGTGCTCCAGCTGGTGGGCGGTGCTTGGTATTTCCTCAACTTGATCTCAACATGGCTGCCGGGTCACAAATGTTCTCATTTAACAACTAAACAGTACACTACAAGCTGTTTCTGAGAACATTTGAGGAGAGAAATAGGCATTACAGTAACAGAATATTGATTCATATTTGATCAGCGCTGCCTAGTTTGATCGGAGTTCGCGAGTGATTGACTCGTGGCTCTCATAGACGGCAGCTGGACGGCAGACCTCAGGTCAGCTCTCACTGCTTGTTTTCCTTCCGGTCTGTGAAATCTTGCAGATGCCATTAGGAGCAGAACCATAACAAGATGTTATGGAAGCGGTTGAACAGTATATTGCACAGTTGAACTAAACGTGAGAGGTTGGTTCCTTCTCAACTTATGAATAGCAAAGCCATTAAACCACATGGCAAGGGTGGGGCCTATAGGTAAGACCAAAAAATAATGAGATGAAATATTACAAAAATTAAGTAATGGGCAATTATATATATAAAAAAAATCATAATCAGAAAACTTTTCAGTACTTATTTTGTATTTCCCATCCAGTAATTTCTATTTTCAGGTGTTGTATTGTGTGCATCTTGAGATGCATGCTCTGTTATTGTTACTGTCTAGGATTAGACTCCTATT
>CAKAKR010019923.1:0-13598 GCA_916700685.1 Adelosebastes latens
ATTTTGGTCATTACAGCTGACAGTGGCATAACACATATCTACAGCCCAGTTTATTATTTGTTGTATAAACATGTTAGGTTTTTTACTCATTTATTTGGGAAGGTGGTCCTCGGAAATGTTTTGACAATCACAAGTGGGCCTTAAGTTGCAAAAGGTTGAGAACCCCTGCCGTAGATGATAGGGTGTACTGTCCTAGACCTCTAACAATTTATCATTATTTTTGTTTATTTATTTATTTTTAATTTAATTTAATTTAATTTAATTTAATTTATATATATATATATATATATATATATATATATATATATATATTTTACTATGACTATTTTATTTTATTTGTATATTTGTGTGTATTTATTTATTTATTTATATTTATTTTTGTACAGTTGTTTTTTTTCAGTGCCCTCTGGGTATTGTCATGGGGGGGTTGGGTGGGATATCTATCAGTCCAAACATGTTTGTGCAGTGGATTGTCAGAGTTGTATTAACAAAATTCAGAAATAAACTCTGTGTTAAAAAAAGAATAGGGGCAAAAATGTACAGGTATATATATATTATTGATATTCAGCATCAGGCACATTTCCACAAAAAATTCTTTCAAGTATTGTTTGCATACATCATCCATTTATGTTTGTCTGAATTTACATAATACATTTAAGATTTAATTATGTAAGCAATTTTGTAAGCACGAAGCTGCAGAAATGTAGCCAGATAATTGGAGCTGCAACAATTAATTGATTAGTTGTCAACCATTAAATTAATCGCCAACTGTTTCGATGATCAATTAATCGGTTTGAGTCATTTTTTTAAGAAAACAAAAAAAAGAAAAATTCTCTGATTACAGAGATTTCTTTACTCCTCTATTGTTGAGTTGTGGACAAAACGAGACATTTGAGGACATCATCTTTTTTTTTGTTGAGATTTGAGATTTATTTGTTCGCACAATAAAACAAAGCAGCAGAAATACAACAACAAAAGAAAATAAGTTGTGCAGGTGAGATTAAAAAAAACCCAAGGGGCTTACACAGTAGAAGGAATCTCACCTCAATACACATCATAAGCAAATACAAACAACATATAATCAACAAAAGTAAACAAACAAACATAAAATCCAAAAGCAAACATAAAGTAAGCAACATAAATCAATCAGAAACATAAAATATATAAATAATATATACGTATGTGTGTGTATCTTTGGCTTTGGGAAACATTGATCGACATTTTTCACCATTTTCTGACATTTAATAGACCAAACAACTAATCAAAATAATAATCAATAGATTAATCGACAATGAAAATAATAGTAACTGTAGCCCTACAGATAATCAGACTGAATTGCCATTTAATTTAATGTTTATTTTGAAAGTTTGTAGCTTGCATATTGTGTTTACAGTGTTCATCAACCTGCTTCCAGAGATGGCTGCAAGCGAACGGAGGTTATAAAAACTAATGAATAAACTTGGGCGTTGCGTGGTAGTGAAGAACATTTTGAATAAATTGTGCATAAAAAGTGCTTTTTAAAATTTGAAACAAAAATAAGCTAAAGATTTGTCTGTTTAATTGTTCTATAGATAAAGTAACTGACTGCGTTTAACCTTGTGAGTCGCTGCAGAGCTTCAGTAGTCTGATAATCAGACCGAAAGCCATTTTGTTTCACTTCCTTGATTCATTTTGTCTGATTCGATGAACAAATCACAGACGATGGTGGCCGTTCAGTTGTCTGTAGCCAGGCTAGAAAAACCTTTCTGCAAGACCTCAAAAGTGGTTAATAAAACGGCAGCTGATCTCGTGCTTTAGTGGAGCAAGTTATCAACTGACATTATATCTGTATTAAAATAGCCCAAACCAGTTGACACACAGTAAAAGCTGGTTATCCAGCTTTAATGAGGACTGGATTGCACATGAATGTTCTTCATTATACAGACTTTGTGTCTTAAAATGACCAAAATATACACTTTGCCATGTGACATACATGTCATAGAGTTTAGTGTCCTTGTTGCTAGGAAACAGCTTGGGCCTAAGTTATGGACCGTGTCATTGGGAGTTTTGTTGCTAGGAAACAGCTTGGATCCACGTGTACTTCCTGTGAGCTGTTGATATTGGGAAATACCGCAGCAACGGGAATTAAACTCTGTTTTGACTGTTTTTGAAACTGAACTAGTTGATCTCTGTCCCCTCGAACTGAGTTCATGAGAACAATGGAGATTTGTCAAGTATTTCATACTCTTATCAACATGGGAGTGGGCAAATATGCTGCTTTTTGCAAATGTGTGTATATATTTATTATTGGAAATCAATTATTATCAATTAACAGCACAAAACAAGGACAAATATTGTCTCGAAACCCTCACAGGTACTGCATTTAGCATAAAAAATATGCTCAAATCATAACATGGCAAACTCAAGTCCAACAGGCAACAACAGCTGTCAGTGTGTCAGTGTGCTGACTTGACTATGAATTGCCCCAAACTGCATGTGATTATCATAAAGTGGGCATGTCTGTAAAGGGGAGACTCGTGGGTACCCATAGAACCCATTTTCATTCACATATCCTGAGGTCAGAGGTCAAGGGACCCCTTTGAAAATGGCTATGACAGTTTTTCCTCGCCAAAATTTAGCACAAGTTTGGAGCGTTATTTAGCCTCCTTTGCGATAAGCTAGCATGACATAGTACCAATGGATTCCTTAGGGTTTCTAGTTTCCTATGATGTCAGTATCTTCACTCTAGCTTTAAAACTGAGCCCGGTACAACCTCCGGAAGATTGATTGCATTAATGGATTATTGGATTGCGTTAATGGATTATTTAATTGTGATTTGTTTTGATTTTGCCAGCATGTTTTGTCAGTGATTTATACATTTTGTTGTAGACATAAAGATCTAAACATATTGTGATTGTAAAAATTATTCAAATAATTTTTTTTTTTTTTTTCTTTGTTTCTTTTCTTTTTTTAAATGTCAGTAAAATTCTCCTTTTGGCATTATCCTTTTCATTGCCACACTACTGTAGTTGCAGTATGATGCTTTTTAATGTGAAGGTACTGAGATTGTCAGTGGATTTAAAAAAAAAAAATTAAAGTTCAGTGCAGAAAGTGGTGCATGCATGAATGTGATGTATGATGTCTGTTTTTTTCACCAGCCTCCACCTCCGTATGAAGCCACCTCTCCCTCTGCTCCAGCTGTGCCTGCACAGACCCCACCCAGCAGGACGACACCCACCGAGCCTCGCAACTATGGCTCCTATAACTCCAAGGTATCCACGCTGCAGTGCGACACTTGTTGCTGCGCATCTTTTACGGAATCCTTCTTATTATTTATGACACATACATAACCTCTCTCTGTGAAACTTGACATGCAGTTTTAATGCACCGTTTACTTTGTGTTATTGCCTTGTTAGAATGCGGCGAACGCTACCACAGCAGAGCTCCTGAGGAAGCAGGAGGAGCTGGAGAAGAAAGCCCAGGAGCTGGAGAGGAGAGAGAGGGAGCTGGAGTCACACAGCCTGGGAGCTGGAGCCTGTAAGAGAGGGGAAATAAATACCTAAAATGCCTAAATGTGTTATTGATTTAGTAATTTCAAAAGAAATCGCTGTTAGTGATGTTTTCTCACTGTTCTCTTCATCAGCACGTCAGAACAACTGGCCCCCGCTGCCTTCGTTCTGCCCGGTGGGCCCCTGCTTCTACCAGGACATCAATGTGGAGATCACTCAGCGCTTCCAGCGCACCGTCACCATCATGTATTACTTCTGGATGTGTGAGTTCCTGTAACTCTTACTATGCGTTGTTGTGTGAATTCCCAGAATCGTTGTTGCATCATCAGAGTCATAACATGACTATTAAAGTGTTAAAGCTCCCCAGAGGTTTGGGTGGTGTGGTGTGACACTTAAAGGGATAGTTTGGGTGTTTTGAAGTGGGGTTTTATGAGGTACTTATCCATAGTCAGTGTATTAACTGCAATAGATGAAAGTCGGCACGCCCCCAGTTTGGAGAAGCAGACATGAGTACCGACATGGTAGCAAAGCAATGTACTGCTGTGGACGGGGCCGGCAGCAAAACGTATTTTAGCCTCCTAAAAGAAAGGCCCACCTAAAAAAATCATTATCTGTTTAAGTGTACGCTATATTTACAATATTTTCACCGTTTTACCTCGCCATCAGACAGCCCTTTCCGACGGGGAACTGAAGCGGTGGTATCAATCTATGCTCTCGCCAAATCCACCAGACTCGATTGAAAAAAACCCTGTAATTTTACCTTGTTGAACACTGGGGTTGCTGGTCTGCCGCTGCCTCGATCGGTTAGTTTCTTTGTGTTAATGTGTGACTTTGGTGAATCCGAACTAACCAAGTCACACAATAACACAAAAAAACTAACCCATAGAGGCAGCGGTAGACCAGCAACTTCTGTGTTCTGCCAGGTAAAATTACTCTTTTTTTTCAATGGAGTCTGGTTGCTTCGGCGAGAGCATAGATAACGGCTTCAGTTTCCTGTTGAAAACATAGACTATATAGCTGTTTCATGACAAGTTAAAGCGGGAATAATATTCTAAATATAACATACACTTAAACTCATATAGATTTTTATTGGTGGGTATTTCTTTTAGGTGGCTAAAATATGTTTTGCTGCTGGCCCCGTCCACAGCAGTACATTGCTTTGCTTCCATGCGGTAACTCCTGTCTGTTTCCCCAAACTGGGGGCGTGCCGACCGTCATCTACTGTAGGTAATACACTGACTATGGATAAATACCTCATACAACCTCACTTCAAAACACTCAAACTATCCCTTTTAAGATGTATCAGTGGAAGGCGGTGTTTTTTGTAACTGAGAGAATCACTTAAGAAATTGAACCTAGAGCTGACTCATGTCCATGTGACTCCTACTGTTCTGTCTGGACTACGAGCTGGAATGTTTGTACAAAGACTTTTGACACTTTACTGCCAGATGGAGGACTTTGGCAGGAACCAACTGAAGTCAGTGTCCACCAAAAGGTGAAGACTGTTCAGCTGTCTTCACCTGAGGCATCTACTGCACACAAGAACCAATTCAAATGGTTGAAAACGATTAAGTTGTTCTTATTGAGTGACCCAAAGCTTCAGGTCATAATTGTTCTCCACACCCCGTCAGCACGCACAACGGGGGAGAATTCAAAGGGGTCTAAAATTAGTCTAGCGTCAGTAATTTACGTCATCACTTCCTGAGAGCCTCCTAGCCGGTTGGAGACGCGTAACTATGGTAACCTGTGCCAACCTCAAATGACAAAAACGATTTGTGAGAATCAAAGTCTGAACTATTTAAAAAATTTATATTATGCCTTTCAAAGTGAAATCTTATACTTGCCCTTAGATTGAAGCGTTACTGACATTACAGAGCTGTCCGTCAACGTCTGTTATGAACGTTGTCGCCACTATCGCATTGCATTGTGGGATATGTATGCTGCCGTAGTGTCCGGCGTTGCATACTGTAATACTTTCCCAGAACATAGTATGCAATTCACGTACTATTGGTTTCATACTAAGGTTTCGGACATACTAAAATATCTCACGTGCTGTTTTTGCATACTGAATAGCGTGTTAGTGTGGAATTTCGGAAGCAACTTGAATCACATACATGTTCGCAAATATATGTTCGGGTTCTGGCATAATTTAGAAAATGACGGAGAGAGAGAGAGAGACAGAAAGAGGGCAAGAAAATGAGGCAGAAAGTAACCGCATAAGAGAGGAATTGGGCGAGCATCAAAAATTGAATTAAACAGTCTTGCGCCGGGACCGAGGGACAGCCGAAAGAGCCGGCTCCAAACCTTCGCAGCAGGCAAAGGAAGGTAATAAATGGCGTCATATTGCATCAGCCAAAGTCCTGACAAGTTGGCTCTTTCTTCAGAGCGGGGAGGGGTGTGTTGGATTTGTGTTCTAGTCCACAGCTCTGTAATAAAAGCAACAAAGACTCGATCTATACGCTCAGACTGCACTGCTGTTCATTCTTGTTCAACCGCTCCCATTCATCCCTCTTGTCTCCTCCTCCTATTTTATCAATGTCCAGTCTGCACTTGCACGCTGCTCTTCAACCTGATCTCCTCCCTGGCCATGTTCTGCGTGGACCAGTCGGGTGGTGTCGGTGTTGGCCTGGGCCTCGCCATCCTCTGGAACCTCCTCTTCACCCCCTGCTCCTTCGTCTGTTGGTACCGACCTATGTACAAAGCCTTCAGGTGTGTACCGCCATCTGTTTTTGCTCTTTTCTATGCTAGCTACATAAAGTATAAATGGTGTTGAGCTGTTACAGTAATTCTTTTTTTCTCTCCTCTTTCTAGGAGTGACAGCTCTTTCAATTTCTTTGTCTTCTTCTTCGTTTTCTTCGCCCAAGTGGTCGTCTCCGTCATCATGACCATCGGCATCCCTGGATGGGGTTTCAGGTATGACTAATAAACAAAACCATCTCTGCATCAGACAGTTTCTTCCCTCTGTTTATGTCCCTGTCTCGCTGTCTCCTCCCCTCAGCGGGTGGATCGTGAGCCTGGCTGCTCTGAATTCCAGCGTCGCCGTCGGCGCGATCATGATGATGAACGCCGTCCTCTTCACTGCCCAGTCCGCCATGGGGGTTTTCCTGCTGAAGAAGGTGAAAAACTGAATAAATTTGTTTACATGCAGGGAAAAATTCACACAGGTAGTGACTCAAATTAAGGTTGCTTTTCGGACAAGGTGTCAGTCACGCTATCCGCTGTATCTAATTCAGGATGTGGTGTTTTTATATGGAACATGTGAAACCTGGTTATTCATGTCCCTACAAATAGGATCATAACAGGATCCAGGTTTCTGATCATCTGGCAGCAGAGGTGTCTTAAAGCTGTAGTCGGTAACATTGAGCAAATATGATACAAATTTTATTTTTATAAAGCTATATGCTGACAGTAGTGCATGAGGCAGATAATCTGTGAAAAGAAATCCTGTTCCTCTGCCTCCCTCTAGTGCTCCTAATGGCATTTGCAAGATGTCACCCAGCCCGAACGCAAACAACCAATCAGAGCCGAGGAGTCTCTAAAGCAGCTGTCAATCACTGCTCGCAAAACTCGTTAACTCTGATCAAACTGTCAAACTAGGCAGCGCTGATCAATATTCTGTTACTGTAATAACTATTTCTCGCCTCAAATGTTTTCAGAAACATATTTTAGTGTACTGTTAGAGAGGTTGTGACCCGGCCACCATGTTGAAAAGCCAAAAACAAGCGCCGCCCGCCAGCCGGAGCAAACGTTCTCATTTTACAGCTAAACAGTACACTGCAAGATGTTTCTGAAAACATCTGAGGTGAGAAATAGGCATTACACTAACAGAAAATTAGTTCATATTTGATCAGCGCTGCCTAGTTTGATAGTTTGATCAGAGTTTTTGAGTTTCGCGAGCAGTGATTGACAGCTGCTGTAGAGACAGCTCGGCTCTGATTGGTTGTTTTCCTTCAGGCGCGTTGAAATCTTGCAAATTCTGTTGGGGTCACTAGGAGGACACAGAGGAACATGATGAAATCCTGAACATTTCAGCCACTTGTTTCTGAGGATAAAGTTTGTTTTCTGGCTCTTTGAACTGCGGTGCATCGACAACTCAGGATTTAGCTTCATGATTCACCATCATATCATTTTTTTTATTTTACCAACTAACTACTATGTAACTTGAGTTGGTGACGCACCTTTGCCCAACACAATACAATGAATTACGCAAGATGTAAATTTTACATGTACTGCAAACAGAGCAGTAAAAAAGTAAAGAGGAACAGATGGGGAGGAACCTTTTTAAGAGAACACCGTGTTTAGTCAGGCAGATTGGGATGTGTCTCCACGGTAACTTAGGTCAGACTTATTCAAACTTCCTTTATGAAGCAGAATATGAAATAACTGGAATACTTGAAATACTCTGAATATTATATTTAATATAACCAAGAAAAAAATGGAAATTTGATTTAATAAATGTATTTGAAATGCAGGCAATCACACAAAAAGGCAGAATCATGATTGTGTATCCATGTAAAGTGCTAATTTAAATAATAAACACATAAACAATAAGTGAAAGGACTAGTCTAAGTCAAATAATACTTGAATATTAATGTGCACCATGCTTGTAAATGGTTCTAATCAGGCTTAAAAATGAATGGTAGACATTAGGAGATACTGTGACATGATGTAGTGTCACATTTCCTGAAAGAAGTCAAGGGAAGAAAGTGAAATCAAAATGGTCATGCTGTATTTTGTGGAAACACTCGCAACCCGCCGTGCCCAGGTGGTCCCACCTGTCATGAAGCAGTCAGTAGATAACAAACGGTCCGGAGAATAGCCACCATATCGGGTTCTGCGTATCATTTTCACCCCTCACAATGTGCATGATATGAGGATGAATTGCCGCATGTATCGTGTGTCAGCGCGCTCTGCTCTTCCCCTCTTCAGGTCCACAGTCTGTACAGGCAGACCGATGCCAGCTTTCAGAAGGCCCAGGCCGAGTTCGCCACCGGAGTCATGTCCAATCAGGCCGTGCGCAGTGCCGCCACCAACGCCGCCACCAACGCCGCCGCCAGCGCCGCCCAGGGGGCCTTCACCGCGCCTCGATAGATAGAGAGGGACGAGAGGGGTTGGGAGGTTAAGGAACGAAGGAGGTGGAGCGCCCTTTTCAGCTTGATAGGGGATCTGTTTGGTATTTATTTCCCTGCAGGTGATTAGAGTTTGATTGTGGGGGTAAACTGAGTCTGTAAACTACCCCCTGAGCAGCTGAACAACAGGGCATGTGCATGAGGCGGAGGTGGTGTTGTCTAATTTATAAAGGTGTACAGGTCAAGTTAGCTACATTGCCAAACCAGGATTCAACAAATCATGTGAGTGTTGATTCAAGAAAACAGAAAGATGGTGTGAAATGTGAAAAAAAAAAAAAGATGCTGAAGCTGTTTGAAATTTAGCGCAGTCGTACCAAGTATCAGCGAATGCAGGGAAAAATGCTTTTTGTTTTTTGTATTAAAAGACAAGCCGAGTGCCAAGTAGGAAGCTTCAAACCTGGATAATTTCCCATGTTTAAATGACTCCGATCATGTACATTGTGTTTAAAAGGAGCCACGTCTGAACACTGAAAATGTTGCCATTCTAATATTTGACCCATAACTGACTGGCTCGACTTTGGCGGACGCTAATTTTTTTAGTTGCTTTAAGTGTTAACTAACAAGTTGTTTTGTTATTACTCCAAATGAAAAATGCATATTTAACTATTTGCCAAAACCTTCTCATTACTGTAAAGATAACGTGTTGTTTCTGTTACAATATATCTGTCACTGTTCTGTTGGTGTTGCTTGTGTTTCTTATGATTACAGGTCATTGTCTTGGTTTTAATAAAAATATATTGTCATGCCTACACAGTCGACTGCAGTTATTATTAGTTTATTAGGATCCCCATTAGCTGACGCCATGACGCCAGCTAGTCTTTCTGGGGTCCGACACAGAAATCACAAAAAATTTTATACATTCAAACATCACATACAAAAATGTTGTTCACATCACCATATATAGAAAAACTATGCCAAAATTCCATGCAGTGAGGTATACATATTTCAAACCTTAAGCCACCACATACAAAAAATAAACAAAATAGCACGCTAGAAGAATCAATCAGTGTTCAGTCACTGGTATTTGTTTTAGTAACTTGATTTAGTTCCATCCTGTAATAACTCTGTAAATAACAGTAGAATGGAGGAGATTTGTTTTAAGTGAGTCATCCCACCCGCTTTAAGCAAGTTTAGTATCCTAACATAATTTCGTTGCTAGGAAACCGCTTGGCTTGGGTGATGTTCTGCACTTAAACTAAGTGGTCAAGATTAGGGCTGCCCCCTCTTTATCCATTAGTCAATTGGTCTTAGTCGACTACGATTTTTTTTAGTTGATTAGTCGTTTTTTTATGCTTTTTTTCATGCTGAATGACTTATTTCCAAGAAACTTATGACTGACTTATGACCTCTAAGAAACTTATGAGCACATCTCTCACTCCTTTCTCCCCTATCGTCTCTCTCTTTCGGTCTCTGCCTCTTCCTTCGTCCACTCTCATGAGAGTATAAATGCCGACTGAAGTTAGCACCATACACCACCACCACCATCACCACCATAAAATGTCCTTTGAAGGTGGATAAAATCAGTCACTTTATAGTGCCAACAATTATCATGTACATTTGAGATACACAGGGCTGCCCCCTCTTAGTCGATTGGTCAACTTTTTGGTCGTTTCGGTCTTAGTCAACTAAGATTTCTTAGTCGATTAGTCATTTTTTTTGCTTTTTTTTCATGCTGAATGACTCATTTCTAAGAAACTTATGACTGACTTATGACTACTCAGAAACTTATGAGCACATCTCTCACTCCTTTCTCCCCTAACGTCTCTCTCTTTCTGTCTCCCCCCTTCCTTCGTCCACTCTCATGAGAGCATAAATGTCGACTGAAGTTAGCAGGTGGCACCATACACCACCACCATAAAATGTCCTCTGAAGGTGGATAAAATCAGTCACTTTATAGTGGTGTAGTGGTGTTTATAGTAAGATATCTTTTGTCGATTAGTTGTTTTTTATGCTTTTTTCATGCAGAATGACTTATTTCCGAGACATTTATGAGCACATCTCTGGTAAACACAAGATTTAAAGTGGTGCTTTTGTGTGATTCTTTGTGGAGAAACTCAGTTTTACAGATCAGTCGATTAAATCAACTAATCGATTAGTCGATTAGTCAACTAAGAATTTCTTTGGTCGAGGACAGCCCTGGTTACTATCCAGGCAGAGGATTCAATACATTTGAACCAAATTTGTGTTTTTAAAATCCGCTTAAAGGGGAACACCACCTAGATGAAGAATTCCAATATGTTATTCCCACGGCCGAGTAAAGTTCAATCAATATTTGTGAACATGAGCTGCTCTCTCTGAAAGCCAGAAACCAGAGAAGTAAGTCTCAAACTTGTGATGTCATCAAGTCTGGAGACAATAAATGGAGATTTTATGGACCCACAGAATGTTCGTTTTCTTTTTTATACCCAAATGAGCTTTATTCTATTGTAGTGTTGTGAGATGAGAAACAGAAAATGATCTCATATACTCAGATCATTCCCCTGGATGCTCTCAGTGTCATCTGTAACATCTCTCCCTATTCATCGTCTATGGAGCAACTCCACACTTTATACCCTATGACATCACAAGTTTGAGTTTTATCGCTGTAGTTTTTGGATTTGGGAGAGAGTTGTCCATCCATCCATCCATCCATCCATCCATCCATCTTCAACCGCTTATCTGGGGTCGGGTCGCGGGGGCAACAGCTCCAGCAGGGGACCCCAAACTTCCCTTTCCCGGACCACATTAACCAGCTCTGACTGGGGGATCCCAAGGCGTTCCCAGGCCAGTGTGGGGATATAATCTCTCCACCTAGTCCTGGGTCTTCCCCATGGCCTCCTCTCAGCTGGTTGTGCCTGGAACATCTCCCAAGGGAGGCGCCCAGGGGGCATCCTCACTAGATGCCTGAACCACCTCAGCTGGCTCCTTTCAACGCAAATGAGCAGCGGCTCTACTCCGAGTCCCTCACGGATGATGGAGCTTCTCACTCTATCTCTAAGGGAGACGCCAGCCACCCTCCTGAGGAAACCCATTTCGGCAGCTTGTACCCGCGATCTAGTTCTTTCGGTCATAACCCAGCCATCATGACCATAGGTGAGAGTAGGAACGAAGATTGACCGGTAGATCGAGAGCTTTGCCTTCCGGCTCAGCTCTCTTTTCGTCACAACGGTGTGGTAAAGCGAATGCAATACCTGCTCCGATTCTCCGGCCAAACTCACATTCCATTGAACATTCCTTGAACTCCTTCACTTCACAAGAGAGTTGTTCATGTTTACGAATATTTTTTGGACTGTCTTAGATCATAGGAATAACATGTATGAATTTTGGATAATGGACGTATAGTTCCCCTTTAAACATTTGTTATTCTCTGGCAACACCCAACACACTTGAAGGAAACTGCACCAGTGATGCAACTTTTTGCTTTTTGAGCTTCTTTTAGCAGCTTGATCTTTGCAGCGGTGACCTCAGAAAGTCTGATCATATAAACTTTATTTATAATAAAAATAATAATGTGAGGAGTGCATTGCCTTCTCAATAATAATATGAATATGCCATCTGCAGTCGTTTTTTTCTGACACATCTCACGGGCACCAAACCCTCTCCAGGACTGCTCGGACCCGGTTGGACAAACCGGTTGAGACTTTTTATGGGCTGCTGCCACACCGACACCGACCGTCGGTGACGTCAGGCTCTGCGCGTCACCGTGAAGATGGCGGAGGCTGCGGATTCACCACAACACCGGTTCTTCTGTCACTGCTGTCACCGTGAAACTAACCCAAAACTACCGGTGAGTCACTCTGGAGAGTGTCTTTTATTCCATCTACACGTGCTGCTGGGAATAATCCTGTAGGGAGAGTTATTTAGAGCTCTTTCTTTTTTTAAAACTTGCAAATGAAGTGTTTTATTTTACATTTTTTAAATTATAGTGTGATCACTAAAGCTTGAGGTTGTTTATGTGCGTAAAGCATGCACCCAAGATCTTCCATGAGAGAGAGAGAGAGAGAGAGAGAGAGAGAGTTTAAATCTGGTGATTCACGTTGCCTTATTTAGACGCACCACTGTTGGCGACTCTTGTGTCCAGTTGTCTTCTGTCAAACTGAGAGTGAGAGACGTTCAGTAGGAGGAGCAGTTTTCTAAATGGTTGCATACCATGAAGCTGCAAATATGTCCCCTTTTTGTCTCAAGCAACTGAAAGAATAGAATAGAAAGCTTTACTGTCATTGTATTAAACACAACGAGATTCACAGTTGCCACTTCTGGTCAGTGCTTTAAAACAAATACTTGACAAGACTAAACGAGGCAGATAAAACATATAACAGGTAAAACACACACAGTTATAAAGCAAATAAAACAGGTAAGTAGATGTAATAAATAAATATAAACAGAAGTGTTACACTAGAAGTATAAAATATAAAAATAGATGTAATGTAAACAGAGGTAATTGCACTTGTAAAATAGGTAGGGTAGATGTAATAAATAAAATGTAAATAAAGGTAGTTGCACTTGAGGTGTATATTGCATCAAGGATATATTGCACAGACAAATGTATTCACATTCAGTGTATTAATACACTATAAATGCACATATTTATTGTTTGTTCAGTGTCCGTATGGCCCAGACATAACTGTTGTAACTTTCACAGTTTTTGCTGGAGATTAATTTCTCCTGTTGGAGCGCATTTGTTGCGCAGCTGACACTTGTCATGGCACGATTACGCACGGATATTGTTGTGATGGAGCTTATAATGCGCACGTGTGTTGTGTGTGCGTAAGAGAGAGAGAGAGATTACGATAATACTTTATTGTCAGACAGGTCTGAAATTTGTTTTGCGTCACAGCAGCTCCATTTGCAACATCACAGAAAGGACAAAGACAAGAAACATGGATACATACATTTAAACATTACAATCACAGAAGACGATATTCAGGGCCCTTCAACGTACATTTGATCTGGGATTAGGCTCCATATTTAGTTTTAGGATTGACTGGTGCACAAAAGAGTG
>CAKAKR010019993.1:9201-31543 GCA_916700685.1 Adelosebastes latens
GCATCTGATTGGTTCTTTCCAAGCGGACCGCGAGGCAGTGATTGGTAGACGTTTTTACAGGATTGCAGCAGCTACAGATGACGGCTCTTTCCCGGTCCTTTTTCAGAGCTCATCAGTAATGGATTGCTGTCGGGGTGTAAAGACCATTTCAACCAATATAGCAAATAGTGTATACTGGAGAACATCGTCATCCCTGCCTTTAATTAGCAGCAACATGGAAGTAAAAGCAGTGCTCTGTTGATTTAAATGTGACAGTGCAATAAAAATATTTTGTCCCTAAAATCAATTAATAATCGTGATAAATAATCTTGATTTCAATATTGATCAAACTAATCGTGATTATCATTTTAGCCATAACCGTGCAGCCCTGTGACTGTTTGCATCACAGTAATATTGTCTAAAAGGTAGAGCAGCAACAGTAGCAGCGGTGCTGCTGCGTCTCATTTAGACACACCCTGAGGGCAGACTCGTATCAGGCAAATCAGCCGCACTCAGACGTACACTGGCACTGGATCTGTCATACTGTCACCATAAACACACATCATCGTCACCACCACCACCACCACCACCACTACTACCAGGACCACAGAGGGGGGAAGGGGGAGAGCAGCAACGGGCTCCTGGCTGGATGGGTAATGTAATGATCATCTTGTGGGGGCCCCTACAGCAGATCTTATCAATCAAAACATTCACGTATGCAGCGTTGGGGGAGCTGAAACGCTGTTTGCTGAAAATGTGCTGATGTGTGGAGGAATCCTGTCACTTTCAATTCATGCTACTTCAATGTATCCCTGATGTGTGTTATTTTTACTCTCAAATACCACAAGGCTGGATCTCCTCCTGGTTATGATTTGACACAATTACTTGACGCCTCTGCAAATCCATCCGGTGTTGACGGTGACTCGGGCGTGACGTCTTGGCATTTCAAAAATATGACTATTGAGATTACGGACAAACACGCACCGTATAAAAGGCACCCTCAGGTCATTCATGGAATGAAGAGCTGCAAATTCTCCCCGTTCATCCCACCACTTGCTGGCAAGTGACTGGAACCTCCTCACCTCATCGGGGTCCACCGTGGTTTGGGAGGCCGACCGAGCACTGTGGATGGTAAAACAGACAGGACCACATCAACACTGTAGTGCATGCCTAAACATGACACTTAATACAGGGAACAAACAAACAGCCAATGATGCGTACAACCTAGGAAACAGTTCTTGGGATCATGGATTTAAAAGCCAATGTATCTGATAGGATGCTACACTATTTTTTCTCCCTTTCATATCACTGAATATAACATATGTTTGGGTATTGGTCTATTAGTTATAACAAAAAAACATCTGAGGTCACATTGGGGTCTACGAAATTGATTGTGATGGATATTCTTCACACTTTTATAACATTTTATATAGCAATTGATTAATCAAAATGACTTAATAATTGACAGGTCTGAGACTGTAGCAGGTTCAAGTTTTTTTTTCAGAGTGAGAGTAAAGTTACTGATATCATATGAAAGTAGAAAAACCTAAGGAATCCATCGGTACCAACCGTGTCATGCTTGCTTGTTGTGAAGGACGCTAAATTACGCTCCAAAGTTAGGCTAAATCTTGGCGAGGGAAAACTGGCATGGCCATTTTCAAAGGGGTCCCTTGACCTCTGACCTCCAGATATGTGAATGAAAATGGATTCTATGGGTACCCACGAGTCTCCCCTTTACAGACATGCCCGCCAGTTTTTTGCATGCAGTATGTAATGTTTGAATATTTCTGCATACTGGGGTCCCTAAACAGTCTTGGAATTACATAAATTAGGTATCACTGTAAAGCTGAGACTCTTGTGGATCCAATGAACCCAACTGTATTCATGTGTGATGATGTTAGTCTCCATAGAAGCCATTTCATTGCATTGAAATTTGACCTCACTGTATGAAATGACCTATGGTGACCTCTAGGATAATCACAGCCTCATGAAACTTTACAGCCACAAACTAGAGACCTAGAGCATTCAGAGGATGGTGGCTTTCCTAGGTAGATTGACAATAAGGGGGTTTCGACAGTTTAACAGAGTGCTCGCCATCCAATCGCCGAAAAATGCAACTCTTGCAGAAATCTCCAAATGTCAAAAGTTTTTGATCCCAAATCACAGCATGGCTTTTTCTATGGTGTTCCTAAAGGTCTTGGTGCCTTAATGTGGTATTTTTGAGGAATTATTGATCTTTTTTTGTTTATTAATTCTCGAGTGGTAAAATATGGTTAAATTGAGCACCAAATCTGTGCAACAAATGGTGTCAACACAAAAATTGCTGCAATAACTTATGAGACATAATAGAGCATGAGGATGACCATCATAATGTTCTAAACCATTATACACTTTTACAATTTATTTTAAATAATTAATTAATTCATGTTAAGTTCTGATATATGACTAGAACAACTTGACACAGTGCTGAGCTGCATCTCATATTAATCATCAGCTTTCAGATGACGTACACCACTTCTATGTGACATCTACTGCTGACCTGCTATCTCCCATTAAAGACCCCCTGTACTGTACCCCCCTAAAAAAAAGACATAAACGAGTCTATTTCTGGGTCTCAGAGGGTTAATCGATAATTAACGCAACTGTTTTAACTACAATCTTTCTTATACCCAGTAAATATCCAAGCCCCTGACAACATATTAGAGCAACAGTACTGGACTTTTAGAGTAAACATGTGTGGCAAGAGCTCAGTTTAGGTGACTTTATTTGATTTGGCATCTTGATCAAATTGTCAGGTACATTTAGTCCCATTCAGAACGATTTCTAGAGATAAAGATGTGATCCTTTCACCCTCGGCACCGTTACACTTTCCCCTAAGTATTACTGCGACTGTAACAAGTGAAGACAAGTGAGTTACCGTCAGGTAGCACCTCTGACTACACTATTAGACCCGTCTACCAGCTGCTTGTACCTGGTGTAGCACGGCACGGTGTGTCTCTGGGTCTCCAGAGAGAAAGCGGTCCTCTGCTGCCACAGTGTCCGCTGTCTGCACACCGCAGTCCAGCTAAACCCGCTCCGGCCCGCCGCCACCGTCTTCCGGCTGTACATCCCGAACATGAGGCGGCCAAACTTAGTGGCGTTCATGCTGTCTGTCACACAACACAACTCAGTATAGTATCTAACGTTAGCTACTGTCAATGTGTTTACTGACTGTTCACTGCTGCTGCACTGACTGACCGCACTTTGACCGACAGTGCACTCGTATTTTCTGCTCGGGTAGAAACAACACACTTTAGTTCCTACTGCTCACTGTTACCGACGGGAAGTGCAACACTGGAGGAAATGTTATATATAGCCATTTAATTATGTAATAAACACCTGATGATTATTTCTGTGCACTAAACACTTTTGTTTTAAATTCACTTTATGAGAGTATTTTCATATGTGTATGCTGATATTTTATTTATCTTGTCAAGAGTATTTTTTATGTCTGTGCTGATGTGTATTTGTAATGTTTTTGTCAACCTATGCACACATCAAGACAAATTCCAATGTTTTATTGACATGGTTATATTATTATACGGATACATAACTAGTTATATGTTTATAGAAGCTTCAAGTATTCATGCTGTATGATAAACTGCCATCCATGGTTCATAAGCATCCTTTGAGAGTTTATGACACCTTTATGCAATGATGGCAACTTTCTAGAGATTATCTACTAATGAGAAATTACCCTTACAAAAAAGAAGTTTATTCAAGTATGCTATTAGTATACTTATTTTAAACTAAAAATAAGAGTATGCTTTCAGATTACTTTTTATGTACTTATCAGAGATAAACTTAACAAAATTATACTCAAGTATACTTGGCTTATACCAACAAGTATACAGAAAAGTCTAAGTCTACTTGGCTTATACTGAAAAGTATGCAGAAAAGTATATTTGGCACAGTACAATAAGATCACTTCAGAAAACTTACAGGTATACTTGCAGTAAAAACTATTAAACTAGTAGTTTACTGAGTATACTTTCATAAACTAAAACAATGGGTGTATAACTAAACAGTATACCTATGAGTTCACTTGTAGTATAGTTCATATTACAGTTGCAGTACAAAATACAACTTGGATGTAAACTAGTTGCATACTCAAAGTTTACTACTCTTACATTTACAGTATACTTTTATAAACTAAAAAGTGGGCCAATTTAGTCCCGAGGAGTATTAAAGTAGTACACTTACAAGTATACTACTAGTACATTGATATTAGTATACTTATTACATAAAGTATACTTGGGAACATACTTAAGTTTACTTCATAAACTTCACGGTGCAATATCATTTTTCTACTTGTGCAATTGTGTTAATAGTCTGTTTATTGTCAATACTGTATGTATTGTTCCTATTTTTACATTTCCTTCTATTTAAATTGTTCATATTTTATATGCCTGTCTACTTTTGTTTTGATTTTTTTCTCTTGATTTTTGTTTTGTTCTTAACCATGTAGTCCTTAGCTGGAACCATTATGAACCCAAAGGGAGCCATCTGTCCCATGTGATTCTGTGTGTTGACTTCCAAATGTAAGAAATGCCGTTTGCTGTTGAATGTAGCATCAAGAAACGGAGACATTGAGGCAAGACAATGAACAAACAGTTTTATTGGACATCTTACAATAATGTTTGGAGAAAAAAAAAAAAGTTAATCCTGTTATGGTTTAAAATGTTACAACTTGAGTTTTTTAGTGTCCACAGAGTCCTATTAAGCTTTGCATAATGATACAAGTGAAAACTCCTACCAGTCAAAAAGTCTTGTTCTTCAGTCACACTTTAAAAATAACAACATTATTTACAAAGATGAAGGATGTATGAGGGGAGGGTTCACCTACACAACTGCCTCTATAATGAGACAAGCCTGTTCAACTCATGGAATTTAAAAATGGTAAAGTGCACAGATCAGGAGGTTAACTGTGCTCCTCAGCGTCTGCTACGACGGGAGGGGGACGTTGACCTGAAAGAGAGGCGTGGGACACGACGTTAATACTGCACCAATCACACTTACCCACGCAGACTACAAAATACAAACATGCACACCAGACATCCTGTACTCCCAGAGTACAAAATACTAAACACAATTTCCATAAAAACTAATGTTCTGCAGACTCTAGAGTAAGTGCCTATTCTGGGCAGAAAGACAGCTGGTTTCACATCCTAACAAGGTGCTGTTGAGACTTCATGCGACTCTTGTTAGAAAGTCAGATATGACAGATTTACATTTTTGATAGATAAAACCGTCATGAAGCATTAAAACCCTTTATTGCATCAGACTTGACTTTACACAGTTAAGCAGATGTGACTGCAGCTGACGGCACATTTTCATAACATTCAGTTTTCCTGTTTAAAGTTACTGCAAGTATATTGATTAAATAAAGGGACTCCAGCGAAATCACAATGAGACATACAATGAAAACATACAGTAGTGAAAAAAGGGAAAAAAACGAATACTACCTTGATCGCGACTTAGACTTGTGTTTGCGGCTTGCCTTCTTACCAGACTTGTGAGATTTTTCCGTCGACCTTGAGCGACTACGTTTGGATTTTTTTGATTTCTTTTCCTTGCTAACCTCGGGGGTGGGGGATCTACTAGAGTCGGAGTCTGAGCGCTTCTTGCTAGCTTTTGCGGAGCCCTTCTTGCTGGCTTTGCTATCCTGCCGGGAGTGCTTGTCACTCTGAGAGTCCGTGCACGAGTCACTCTCTTTCCTTTTCTTCGATTTGCCATTCTCCTCTGCAACTACGGAGCTTCCTTTTTCCTTCTCCTTGGCCTTTGGCTTTTCTTTCTTCTTATCGGACTCTTTCTCCCTATCCTTATCCTTCTTTTTCTTGTCTTTCTCGTGACTATGACTCCTTTCCCTCCTCCTCTCTCTGTCTTTGCTGGAGGCCTTCTGCTTGTGTTTGCTGCTACGACTGTGACTGCTGTCTCGGCCATCCCGGCTCCTTTTCCTCTCCTTATCCCTTTCTTTCTCCTTTTCTCTCTCTCTGCTGCGACTGCGGCTGTCTCTGGCCCTGGCTCTGCCCCTGTCTCGCTCTCTGGATCTGGATCTACTCCTGCGGCTCCGGCGCTCCCTGGAATCGCTGCGATCTTTCTTGTGGCGGCCTGATCTCTCAGCGCTGCTCCGCCTCCTGTCCCTAACCTTCTCGCTGCGATCGCTGCGATGCCTGTGGGAACTGTGGCTGCGGCTGCGCCTGCGAGCCTTGTGAGAGGAGGAGCGGCTACGCCTCCTCTTCCTTCGTGGGGAGGAGGATCGCGATGAACTGCGGGAAGATGCCGAGGAAGAAGAAGACGAGGAAGAGGAAGATCGACGGCTGCTGTGGCTGGAAGTGGAGCGGGAGCTGCTGCTGCGACCGTTGGCTGGGGAACTGCTGCCGCCTCGCCCTGATCGCTCCTTCCCTCTGCCCGAGTGCTTGCTCTCGCTACCCTCCTTCTCACTACGGGACCTACGCCTCTCTACCAAGGGCTCCGCCTCCCTCTCCTTTACTTCCTGTTTGTGTGGATTCTCTGGCTGGCCCTCATCATAATCCCCCTTTTCTCTGCTCAATCTCTCCTTCACCATCTCTTCTGTGGAAGCAAACAACAAAGACTCATTAAAAATTAACAAGGAAACATCAGGTGCTGTGAAGACGAGGAACACACTACACAACTTTCCACTTCAGGTGTAATTATCAACATCTTTCTTTGTTGTTGGATTACTACTCCAAATTTAATAGAATCAGAAAAAGCCAATTAAGTATGCAGTAAGTGGTACAAATAGGCAAAACGATGGAAAAATGTTGTACCATCATGTTTATTTTGGTTCAGTGTTGTAGCACACCGTTCAAACATTTTGAGGAATTGAGCGAGCAGTCAAGCAATGTATGGAGGAAGGAACCTGCCAGAAATAAATGAATAAATAAATGTCATTAAATATAGCAAAAATAGTATTCAAAATAAATGTAGCCATTAATTAATTGATAAAATGTGACATAAATTGATATTTCTGTTTTAATATGCTTCTTTATTTATCTTTTTATTAATTCCCTTATTTGTTTAATCTTTTTTTATTTTCCCTTTTATCTATTTATTTTTTAAATGTATTTAATTTGTATTTTATTATTTATTAATTTTTGCATTAATTTTTTTTAATTTATATATTTTTTTAAATGCATGTATTTATGTATTTTTACATTTGTTTAAGCAAAATCTTCCTTTATTATTATTATTATTATTAACTGTTTTCTTTCCTTTGTACATGTCTTTTTACATTTCTCTATGCATTCCTGCCTCATTATGCAAATGAAGGGCTGTCATTTATTATTCATTTATTTTTGATTCTGGCAGGTTCTATCCTCCATAACAATGTAGTCTGTTCTGAGTCCTAACTTGACAAAGACTACACGTCTTACCACGTGCAAGCAGAGCCTCCTGCGCTTGTTTTTCGAGCAGCTGCTGCATCTCCCGCTCTTTGCGGCGGAAGGCGTCCTGCTTCTCTCGGATGCGGTGGCGCAACTCCTCGTCGTCAGTGTCGGAGGATTCGGACCCTCGCACGCTGCGTTCGTCCTCGTCGTCGCTCTCATCTGAACCGTAGTCACCAAGCCCACCTGCCACAACAGAGCCCCCGGGTTGTTGAGTGTTGGTAAGGACCAAGATCTATTCTCACAATCAGGTTTCACTTCTGAAAGCCCTCAATCCCAACCCAAGGTCCCAGTGTAAGGCACTTAATCCTGTATGACTTTATGTTTCACTCTGATAAACCCCTTAAAATCAAACTAATATAGCCCTTAAAGAACAACAACTAGAAATAGTTTGTACTTGAGAGCATGCTTCTATCATCAAAGTACAAAACTAAACCCAAATCCATCACTGCGACTCCACTTCTATTTAAATCAATCTTTAAAATTAGGACGTGTATTTGGGTGTCATGGCTTGTGCTAACAGCTTTTCCCCCATGTTCCTACTAACACCCCGCCATTAATTATAAAAATACCTCCCCCCCCCCAGAGACAGAAAAAGGGATACTCACTGAGACCAGTCAGAGAAGCCAGTGCACTTGACTGTGCCAGCTGTTTTGCAGGAGCTTTGATTCACATCAACAACAGGAACAACACGTTAAAACACATACTGCCATTTTCTCAAAGGCAAGAGAGTCGCTAGAGAAGAGGGGGGGTCACAGATAAAGAACTATTCACAAGAGCTGCCATTGGTAAGAAGAGAAAAAGAAATAACAAAAACAAAAACAAAAAAAAATGGAGAAAAGAGAGAGGGTTAACAAACAAAATTCTGTCACACAATCCAGGTCAAACAGTCGGACAGAACCAATCTGTACTAATGCACACTGGGTCACTTCAAAGGAGGAAGTCACTTGATTCTAAAAGGTGGATGCTGGTCAGATTCAGTGCTGAGATACTATTCAGTCTTATCAAACAGTCATTCAGCCGGACCTTCAATACCATGTACCAGAAGACCAGGTATTCAAATAGTGTTAGTGGAAAGCATTGCTCTGCTCTCTCTTCTCTCTCCTTCTGATGCATTAGCAGAGAATGGTTGAAAATGCATATACTCCCATGTTTGCCGCTCAATCGCCCGAGTTTACAGGGCGTAATGGAGTTTCATTTAAAAGAGATCATTAAGCACATGATGGATTCTCTTCAGATTTAAACACAATGTCTTGGTGACAAGCATAGATGATGCATTAACTGGAAAAGTCAAGAGCAGACCTCTAGTGGCTTTCCGGTGAGTCTCTTTGGCCACATGCAGGATCTCTTCATTGGTCACCTCGAGAAGGATCTCTGTCAGAAGGGTTTTTGTGATGACCATCTAAAGACAAGGGGGGGGGGGGACATATAAAATCCATTATTTTAAATCCTCTTCAAAAATAGATCAACTACAACATGCATAAAAGAGAATCTGAATGGTCAAACTGACCAGCTGGAACTCCTTTTCCTCCTCAGTCATTTCAGGTTCACTGTCTTCTGCAGGAGGCGACGGGCTCCGACCGGAAAACTCTTTCTTGATGGAGGCCCTTTCTTCATCGTCATTGTCATCATTCCCCTCATCGTCACTATCCTGATGCAGACAGAAGCAAGGACAAATCAACAAATGCCAAAGCGTGCATCATGGGGCTGCTCGATTTTGGCAAAAATCATAATCAAGATTAATTTGGTCAATACTGAGATCACGATTATTTAACACGACTTCTCATCGACTTTGGAAACATCATGTATTCAGAAAGAAAATGTTGTAGCTAGGGATGCACCGATACCACTTTTTTTCAGACCGAGTACAAGTACAAGTACTAACATTTGGGTACTCGCCGATACCGAGTACCGACACGAGTACTTCTCTTTGACAAAAGACCCTCGTGAACAGCCAGCTGGAGGGTGTGAGCGGCACATGGCAGGCTGGGGAGTCCAGCATACGAGGCGGTGCGCCGCGAGTGGCTCTAGGGCGGCTTGGAAAGGCTCGGGGCCAAGGTGCTTCCCGGGCCGTGGCCAAAGTGCTCGCTGCGCCCGTCCCTCCCCGCCGGGGATAGGACCCGAAAGATGGTGACGAGGGGTTAACGTCACGCTGCCGTAAAGTGGTATTGGTGCCGTTTTGCAAGTACGAGTGCAAGTACATGAGCACAGTATCGGACCCGATACTGGCATCTGTATCGGTGTGTCCCTAGTTGTGGCCTACATTTTAAAGTCAAATGCATCAATCTGGTGCACTTCAACAGCAAAAGTAAGAGGCTAGATCTATGAAGAACTTTTTGCTCTAGTAAACAATTTAATCATAAACACATTGGTTGTATAGATATGAATAGTGATGACACGGCAAATGAAGGGGTCCGTGTTTTTAAGACGGGTCAGGTGAGCCCCGTCCCTCCCAGCAGGGAGAGAGGCCATAGCGAGCACTAAGTGGTGAGGTCCGGGCGAGGGGTGCTTTAAAGCACCACATCCACCGCAGGCCTTTCCAAGCCGACCTAGAGCTGGTCGCGGCGACACACTACAGTGGAAATAAGCCCAGCGGGGGCATGTCAGCGCCGTGTGTGACAAAAGCACTCCGCTGTAAAGGAAAGGGGTGCGCTGGATTTATAACACAAGACAAAACGAGAGCGCCATTGCGAAACAGAATGCGGCACAATAACCGTTTCATGTCGATTATCTTGTTTTCACAATTGTTGGAAGCCAAAATCGTGACTGAAATTGGATGAATTGCACAACCCCAGTGCATCGTTTGTGAAGGCAACGATAGCTACAGTCCTGATACGCGTGCCACAGAAAGCGGTTCACGACCCCGGATGACCTTACGTCACGAACACAACACACAAAGTGTAAAACTGTTTTTCAAAAGGAAACCATTTTTGCTGTCAAGACCAGAAATTAGTTGCTTACAAATTTGCTCTTGCGGGGCACGCGTGGCCCATCACCTTCCTCCTCTGCCTCGTGCTCTTTGCGATCGTCTTTTGCCGTTTTTGAACGCTCTTTCTCCATCCGCTCTCGCTCCATCTTCTTCTGCTTCTCTCTGTCCATCTTTTCAAGGCCCTCTCGGATCCATGCGGGTAGTGTGCGCCTTTTTACCGCATCTGAAGGTGAAATACGACGTCAGAATGAGTTATCCACAAATACCGGCATGTTGTTAAGATGCATAAAACCCCTTTTGAGCCTTTACACACTTGTTTACAACGTGTAAATGCATTTCCTGAGCTGTGATTTGTTCTACATTAACACTTAATTCCATCAGTTTATTAAATATAACATCGGTTTCAGCCATCTGTTCTAATAGAGGGATTCCAGCTACAATGAGCTGATGAGCTGAACAATGTATGTTACATCGAGCTGCAACTAAGGATTATTCTCATTATCAATTAATCTACTACTGATATGTTTTATTATAAAATGTCAGTAAATAATGAAAAAAGCCCATCAGAGTCCCCTAAAGCTCAAAGTGATGTCATGAAATAGCTTGTTTTGTTCCACCAACAGCCCCAAACCCAAAGACATTCAGAAAAGCAGCAAATCTTCACAACCCAAATGCTGGAATCAGGTAATATAACCTGTAAACTGATTTAAACAATGAATCTACTATGAGAATAGTTTCCAATTATTTTTCTGTCAATCGAGTAACTGCTCTAATGTTATAACAGTATTACAATTCTAGAGATAAAAGGGTGTTTTCATTTTACTGTTGGTTACATCTTTCACGTACATTAGTGCAAACAGGTAAGGGATGACAACTAATACATAATGGCAAAAATAAATGTAGATAGTACTTCATAATAAACAGTACCTACTAATCATTTTAATTAAGTATGTATAATAATACTGTATGTTTAGTCTGGCAGGCCTGGCTGAAAGTCAATTTTCCTACTTCTGTCATAAAATTAGGAGCATTAGTTTACGCTGCACAAAAAAAAGAACAGAAGTCGCCATCTTTGAGTTGAACAAACAAACTCTGCAGTACATTCATGCACCTCAGGCAGTCTTCAAGCTGAACACACTCACCTAGCGTTGCTGGGGTCTCCTGTTTGACAGGGAGCTGAATAGGGGATCTGGGCCGGTCTCTGAAGCCGGGTGGTCTGGCATCTCGTCTGTTCTGAGGAGGACCCTGCCAGTATGGGGAGTGGAAGCCTGTGGATGTGGGGAAGGATGAGGCCGCTCCGTGCTGTGGAGAGACGGCACAAACTGAAAATTAAAGGTAGTTCAAAGAATAGAACTTTAACTGCCACTAGGCGGCATTCACTAAGTGTGGGGTGGTTGTTGTTCTCTTTCCCCAGATTAGGTTAGAAGACATTCATCCATCACTCCTGCCTGGGCTAGAATGTCTGTTTGGTTTAAAAACAGTTAATAAATAATACCAAACCATGCTGGATCCTCAACAAGCCATCCCTTTCCTGTGCACCGCCTCAAGAAAGCAACGACTGATACACCTAGATGCTGGGACCCGGCACAGTTTCTATGGATTGCTCCTTCTTGTGTTACTTGGTTGTCACACTAAAACCCCAAACGCTTGTACAGTTTCTACTGTAGCATCTGCATACCTGATAATCAAACTGGTTCATGGCCATGGGGGCCATGGCGTAGCTGTCGGGCTGTGCCCCATACCCATGGCTGTTCTGGGGGTAAACCCCGTGGCGGGCCTCAGAGTTGAACTCCACGCTGTCCTGGCTGTTGCTGTCCTCGCTGGGGTTCACCACATCCATCGGTCCGGACCCTGGAGGGATCCAGGCCTGTTCGGGGGGTGGAGGAGGAGGGGGCTGGCCATGCATTCCCCATTCTGTTTATGACAACATAATTAATAAACTAAAGTAATGTGAACATATAAGTGCACACACAAATTAATTTCTGGTTTCTCTTCTCAACATCTACTCAAGAGGGACTTCACAGATCAGAAATCGTGTCAGAAATCACACTAATTCTCTTCAGCCTAATAAATGATAGCAAGTCGGCACTGAATGTGCTAACTTATTCAGATTGGTGTGCAGAAAAACAGTGTGAAAAAATGGAGAAACTTGCTATGATTCAACGGATTAAACTTGTACCTGGCTGCCACATTCTGCCAAACGCTGGGTCACCCTGGAAGGCGCCATGGTTGCCCTGTCCGACTGATTCAAGAGCTGGGATGTCTTGGCCATTGGGCTGTATGCTCGGCTGCTCTGGTCCCGTCGACTCCTTTTGGGCAATCCATGCTTGTGCCAGGGCAGCCCAGTCCACTTGACCTGCAACACAGCCAAGAAAACACACCCACGCAGAAGCTATTACAGGTGTAGTGAAACTCGAAGGCTGTTTGAGCAGTGCACAAAGAAGCCCTGCGGATGCACATTTCTTTTGAGGAAAAAAAAAGGCTTTCATGTTGCATGTGCATCCCTCACTAACCTGGATCCTGCTGGTGCTGGAAAGACTGCATCCACTGCTGCTGGCTCAGAGGCCACTGCGGCCAGGGCTGTCCTCCCTGGTCCCACATCTCTCCCTTCTGGATTCACACCTGAAATATGCAGCACAGCTACATTTAGATGTTGATGTGCACCATCGGCATCTCTTCTGCTGACATGACGAAGAGCTGCTGCAGTTTGTGCAGCTCCTCTAATGGCCAGAGAGGAGCTAGCGTTAGCTTCAAGAGCTAATGTTACCGATCTAACGTTACCTCACCGGGTAGCTCTGTTTAGCCACTCCGTTAGCTGGAGACCATCCCACTGTTGCTCTACATACTGTGGGTTAACTTACTGTAGCGGAACTGACGCGTGATACTGAAATAAACTTGTGGCCGGTGAAACCCCCCCCGGTCTCTCTACAGACTGTCTGCTGGTCATCATGTGTTGTTGAGCTAACGTAGAGGAAGCTAGCCCGAGCTAACGAGAGCTAAGCTAACATTAAAGCTAAAAGATATTAGCACTGTTATCTAATGTGCCTTTACATTTAAATGTAGTTCCACACTGAGAGGAAAGTGTAAGGTAAAGTTATGACAGCGCTGTGCTTAGAGTAACATAATCCCACCTTGTCCAGACGGCTGTCTCTCCCTCTAGTCTCTAGTCTCTCTTCTGTGTCTCTGCAGCTCCTCCGCTGCTGCTGCTGCTGCTGCGGCTACGGATCAAAATGGCGGCTCAGTGAACTAGTCGCTCTGACGAAGTGTGAGTCGAGGTGCTGCTGCCTTCACAGGCGGTCGGGAATATTACAATTCAAGATTCAAGAGTTTTATTTGCCATTTGCACCTATAAGTACATTGTGATTCTGAGCAGTTTACACCGAGTCAGCTTTAAGAAAAGAAAAAAGGTAGAAAAGGCACAGGGTAATTAATCACAGTACAAAATAAGTAGGACATTCAACTCAACACAATAAATAAATAAATAAATAATATAAAACGCCCTCAGTGTAGTCAATAAATAAACTAAACTACCCCTCTATACAAATATTTCAGAGATTTTGAATTGATATTGAATATTCTTGTGCTTTCTGTTAATTAGAAGAAGAAACAATATATAATTTGTTTTTTATCACTATATGTATACCAGAATATTTTGGGTGGATGCTGAACATTATTTAAGAAGGAAAACTTTGTTTTGAACTTTTTAATGTACCCCTGGCAAGAACAGTTTTGTATGTATGTATTCAAGATTCAAGATTCAAGAGTTTTATTTGCCATTTGCACCTATAAGTACATTGTGATTCTGAGCAGTTTACACCGAGTCAGCTTTAAGAAAAGAAAAAAGGTAGAAAAGGCACAGGGTAATTAATCACAGTACAAAATAAGTAGCACATTCAACTCAACACAATAAATAAATAAATTATTAAAATATAAAACGCCCTCAGTGTAGTCAATAAATAAACTAAACTACCCTCTGCATAGGAACAATACCCCCAGAATACAAATATTTCAGGGTTTTATTTTGTTATTTTCTTGTGACGCTGCCTGCCTTTTAATGCAGATGGGGGGGCTAGTAGCAAGTATAGATTTAGAATTGATTTAGAATATTCTTGTACTTTCTGTGAATTAGAAGAAGAAACAATATGTAATTTTTTTTTTATCACTGTATGTATACCAGAATATTTTGGGAAAACTTTGTTTTTTACTTTTTAATGTACCTCTGGCATGAACAGTTTTGTATGTATATATTGTTATTGTACTTATATTTTCTAAAATAAAAAACATTTGCATTAAAAACATTTAAATAAAACGCCAAGGTTTGGGGCAAAACAAATACATATAGTAAACACATTATTGACTTAGTACCCTACAATTAATGTGACTAATGTATCAATCAATTTACATAGCTTTCCCCCTAAAACTGTGTCAACACATTTATTGGATTTAGTGGATTTGCTCATTCTTGTCCCTAGTCTTGGTTTATTTTTGGGAGAATTATTTAGTTAAAACATCACGCATGTTAGCAGATGAGACTGATTTCTCCACTTAACCAACGAGTTTTACTTTTCACAATGACTACTTTATTCCCGAAGTAGGAGTTTACAAGCAGCACGTAAAGGCAGCATAGACACATTCAGATGCTGATGAGGTTGATGTTACCGAGCACAACGATGCTGAACGATTCAAAACGTGCATCACTCAGGTGATTGCTATGATTAAAACCCCAAAATTATGTGGTCGATAAAAGTGCTTATACCTATTGTTTGGGTCTACACACACAGACCCACATATATGAACAAGAGCACTCAGTCTGCGTTCCTGTCCATTATATTTACCATGAGTAACTTTTTAAGTGACCTACACATTGAAAATGGTAGGCAGATATTGTCAAAGCTGTTATGATAAAAAACACTGATGCTGTGATCTAGTTTCATCACACTGTGATATATCAAATACATTATATTTACAGTATTACCGCTGACGCTGCTACTACTACTCAGAGAGCACCTTTCTCAACATCAGGTTCATAGATATGTTTTATCATCTGATTACTGACAAATAGAATTCATTATTTTAGTGTCGGTCTCTTGTAACGGTACTTTGCAGTAGGTTGCAGTGCCTTACAGCCACTAAACTGGAACAAGATTTGGACTCAAAATGTGTATTTTAATCCCATCTTGTCTACAATGTGATTAAAAAAGCTTAATAATGTTGAATTAAAATTGTATTTATTAATTTTGTAATGAATTCAAAAGGCATTTATTACAGGAGCGTGAGTAAAAAAACCCAAAAAACTTATAATAAATATTTGGTGTAGAATTTGGTAATAATAATATCTAGTCACATTGCCCAGCTTTGTCATTTTGCTGTAGTTTATTGAGCTGCAAATCAGCCTTGGACTAGGTAAGCACACATGCACCGTGGCAGGTTTTGTGCTCATCCTCAGCACGGTTGATTGCACAAATGTAAGTACTTAAACTAGATTAGTTTTGATCCATCTGTTCATCATCACACATATCCAGATATTTCCATGTGCATTACAACAATTTATAGTATTCAAAATGTCCCTTGGTTATCCAATTAGCTGACCTTTGACCCAAATAAGCTCTAGTTCTATTTTAAAACTAAAACTTGTTTATTTCTGAAATCTACATTCTAGCAGACTAAACACACTCTTCAACCTGAACACACACTGTTCATTAGTATCTGGAGGATCAACGGTGTCTGAGTGCTCTCCAGTTTATCACTGAACTGAGAAACTGTTGTGAAGATTTCGTTGTCGCTTTTGACCGTTAAACCTGTTCTGTATTTTCATATACAGCAGCAAAGCATCCATGGAGTTTATTGAAGGAAGCATCTACAGACCCATCAGGCTAAGTGACAGTTGTTTTTTTAGGCAAGTGCTATTAGCTCTGAAGCATTCGGGTCAGCCCTAACTCAAGTGTGTTAAGTTAAATGTCGACATCAGTGGTTGGCCATTAGATTTGAGATGACAACATGGTTTGTTTGTTAATCCCCATGACAACTCTGGAGCAACTTCGGGTTGTGCCCGACACAGATAAGACCAACAGTGAGGTTACAGGCGGGAAAGTGTTCTGAGCTGAAAAATACTTATTACTGTGTAATCAAGACCAGTGGTGAATCTGTGTCAGTTGGGAAAAAGAGGTTCTGTTGTGTTTATTTATAGCCTCGGAGACCAAATGGTAGAGTGCACTTGAGAGGAAATACTTTTTTGTCTTAAAAATTCAAATCTCCACCACTGATGTAGAAAAGATAACAGAGTAGAAGATAATGGGGACCTTGCGATGCTGCTGCAGTGTTTATTAATGTATATATGCAAGCTGCAAATATGGGTACTGATTTTAATATTACTATAATTCATTGGGTTTTATTTTCCATCTTATATTATGCATTCTATTTCATCTCATTTTTTATTATATTTTTTATCCTATTTTATCAAGTGTGTGTTTATTTTGCATCTTATTTCCCCCTGTTTTTATGTTCATTCTATGTCTATTTTCTTTTACTGTAAAGCACTTTGTTCTGCACTTCTTGTATGAAAAGTGTGATACAAATAAAGTTTATTAATATCATTAAATGTGTCTATATCAGCAGAGGGCAGCATACGCTAAGCATGTGTTGATTGGCTGGATAAATTTCAATGGCAACAGCAAAATAAAGCCATAAATGATATATAAACTAGTTAGTGATAGTCCAGTATTACAGATTGTTGAGTGTGATTTCAGCACAAAAAAAAAAGACATTTAGACAATATAGAGCTTCTTATGAGCCGGTACCTACAGTGTTAGGTCAAGTGTCCGGTTGCTCTGTAGCTCTCACTGGGTGTCACCATTTTCCCAAATCGTGTCTGAAATCTATTTAACACATACTCTGTTGTAAGAAAGGGTCATGTGCAGGTGTTGTTCAGCGCTGTCATGTGCTTATGTTGGTGTTAATAAATAGTAGTGATGTCTATGCACTGTGAGGAGCAAAGCCTAAGGCGTGAGTAGACGTTTGCATGAGAAGAATGTGTTGACTGGGTTGTGGATTGATGCAGGGTGTGGTGTGGTGTCAACCTAGGTGACACTGACAGTGACAATGGCGTGCGTGGTGAGAGCAGTAAAATGTGACCTCCAGTGCTGGTAGATAGGTAGACAGTAATGAGCATTCCAGCATTAGTTTCTTACAACAGGGGGGGGGAGGGCGCCTTTCATTAAGTGAGATTAAATCACATCTAATGCTTCAGCAGCGTGTCCCCGAGCCAAAAGCCGCCACCCCCTCCCTCCCTCCCTCCCTCCCGCTTTAAAAATAGACAAATGCATTTCAGAAAAGATTTGCTCTTTTTGTTGGTGGCGGCTTTGACAACCTGTTTTAATGTTCCAGCGGCACGACTGGGATGTCACAGCGTGTGGGAACGAGAGGACGTGCGTGGCGATGCTTTTGGACGTTGCCCTTTTTCCCTGATTCCACACCCACCTCCTCTTCACCAGCTCGCGACATGTTCTGAAGCAGTGCTGCTTTGCACCCGTCGGGGCCGATCACCGGTGAGGATGGGTTGAATATGGCACCATGGGATCGGCGGCGACAGCCCAGAGAGCGATGGTGGACAACGTCTCGCTTGGAGTAAAAAACAGGATGACATCAAGTCCAAAGCAGAAAACAGCAAAAAAAAAAAAAAACTTCTCCCTCGTGATCTCTCTTCTGCTAGAGAGAAGCTAGAGAGAAAGATGAGACTCGTAGAATATTCAGTTCATAAATTAGATTTATTTTTTGATACCGTTTTATAGTTATACTCATTCCAAATGTTTATCATTTCAGAAATGGAATTCAATGTTTTTCCCGGAAACAAAAAAACTTGAGGAGAAAACCCTGCAGGCCTGAAGCACCATGGTTTTTGTATCGTTTCTAGTATGTACAATTACATATGCTCCTTATTATTTTTGCTTACAGTAACTTATACTGTACATAAATACGCCACACATATCCCTCTTTGCATTGGACTGTGCATATCTCTTTTCACCATGCACAGGTTTCATAAACCTGAAGCATAGGCACTGAATTTGTCCTCGTTTCAAAAGAAAATAATACAGATTGTGATGTTCAACCCGCTCCCTTCTACTGTTTTGGCAAATGTCCAACAAACCAAGTTTTTTTTTTTCATCTAAAATATTTTCATAGAAAAAGATGAACAGCTCATTTGACAGACATTTCAAGAATAGGCAATACATTCATTAGAACATTGACCCATGCACATTACAGCAACGATGTGTTTTTCTAGTCGGGCTTTAAAGCCTTTGTTTCTTTTTTTTTATAGTTATGTTTTGCTCAACCTCGCTGATAGTGTTAGGGATCGTCACGGCGCTGACTCTCTGTTGAACATCTTAATGGGTTTGTGAGCGTTCCTACCACAGTTACAGTAGAGCTGAAACACAATGAAGGCAGACAAGGTGCTGATACACGTCGAGTACGTTTTTGTTCCTGTGCAACGACACTCGAGAACCACACTGACGACCTTGAAAGGACAAATTTTAAAGAAAACTGTATGAAGTCAACTCCACGTGTGTTTGGTTTGGATTTTCTGCTCTGATTTGCAAAAAACTTGTCTTTGGCAAATGTAATTCACTGATAGTCTTACATTTTTACATTCTGATGTAAAAAAAGAAAAAAAAAGAACAATCCTTTTCAAAGGAGGCTGTAAAATAACTGTTGTGCTGTTCTTTAAAAAGGTGCTATGTGTAACAATTTAAACCAGTACGGAGATGTAAACTACTATAAGCTGTGATAGCTTGGTTATTATCATAAGCATAAATAAAAAGGGCAAAGACTGAGACAATTACTAGCTGCTATTTAAAGGACCAGTGTGTAAGATTTAGTGGCATCTAGCTAGTGTATAGAACCGGTGGCCACCAAATTCAAGCTGCCACTTCGCAACGTGAAAACGCGGAAGGCCCCTCGCTAGAGCCAGTGTTTGGTTTGTCCGTTCTGGGCTACCGTAGAAACATGGCCGGCTCCGTGTAGAGGACTCACTCCCTACTGTATGTAGATACAAAGGGCTCATACAGACTGAGAGGTAACTCACTGATTGTCATGCTGCATCATCAGGACCCACGTGGGGAAATCAAATTCCAGTGACTGACAGAAGTTTTTGCAGCACTTTAATGCTTCTGATGTGAATATTTATGTTCTTTAATTAATAACTATTCATAAGCATTATTAGACTGCAAATCGACCACATGTTATGATGAATAATAGCAGAGACAGGACTGTGCAAAAGCCCATTTGCATGCTCCCAGATGACTGGTGCGAACGTCGGGGAGTTCACGGATATGCGCATGAGGTGTATTACTGTGGTGTCGCTGTCGCACACTTTTTAATCGAGTTATTGAACTGACAAAGTACACGGAGTCGGATACAAGCACAGCAGTTTCACAGATTTTGACATATTAATGAGGGAAAAAATCCTCACATGGCCTTAAATACAGATCAATAAGATCGCCTCCTGAACAGATGTCACGGTCAGTAATTGGATTTATTAGTTTAGCTGTTGAAATTATGCTAAATATTTTTCACACCACAAACGAACCGCACCAGAGTCCACTTGAAAGCGGACAGAGACCGCCTTTTTAGGCAGTCTCGGTTCAGTTGTTTGGTCCACACCAGGGTTCGATCAACAGCTTTCACACAAGTCCAAACAAACCGTACTAACCGGACAAACGGACCGATTGGAGTTCGATTTAACCGAACCGAACAGGTTAGGTGTGAACGCACCCTTAGTTTCAGGTGATTATACACTAATGAAAACATAATAATGAATATTATATTTCATTTCTGCCAATAGATCCCCTAAATCCTACACACTGGTCCTTTAACACCATTGGCGCTGCATTATTAGTGCTTGAGTTTCTCAAATGCACGCCTGTATTTCCCATCAACTCTGATGTCGCTACTTGTCCTCATGCTTCATTCTCTCTACTGAAAAGGACAAACATGTCTTTTTCTCATGGCATTTCTCATCATCTATCATTGCCAGAAACAATCAAGCACACTTCTGAACTGAGCCGGTGCCTCCACAACGAACGCAGACATGAACAAGTATTTACGTTAATTACACTAACTACGATTACTAACTCATATTTAATGTGCCGATGGTTTACGGTGTGAAAATGATACACATAGCACCTTAAATCTACATTCTCCTGTCTCTCACTCACTCATTCACTCATACATGTGTGCATGTGCACACACGCACACACACACTTGACATCAACTAGTCAGTGCTGAGCACAGTTTAGCATGCGATCATTCTGCTTATTTCCTGTAACTGTAGAAAAAACTCCATGCAGTTAATACCTCAGGCACGCGATCGTGACAGAGAGAGACGATAAACTTAGAACAGCTCAGGCTCAGTAACACTCTTTTCTCCCGACCTCTTGTTAAAGGGTAGGAGTTTTGAAACATGAATGAAAATAATAGCATCTGATGTTTATCTTTTATGTATCTAAGATATTCAGAGGGGGCCGATTTTATAGAGAATTTGTATGCAAATGACAAAATTCCGCTCATGTAAGACAAGTGAGTGTACAGTGAGGTCTTTCCCTTTTTCTTCCCTCCACCTGCTCACAGATACAGTGTGAGGAGTTTTACAGGCATGTACCAAAAAAAAACAATACAAAGCAAAACGAAGATCTAGTGGGAAAAATACTTTTGCTAGTCACGTTACAGCAGTTCCTCGTAGAAGAGCAGGTATGCCTGAGAGTTGAGTACCCTTGACTCTGGTACTGTCTGAACAGTGGTATCACTTATGTACACCCACTGGCCCTGGAAGCTGCTGCCGGCGTCCCTCGCACCTGAAACACACACACACACACAGTGTCAATATTGTGGGGCACAGAGACTCTTTTGAGAAATAAGCAGCTATGTGGTGCTGGATTTGCCTCGTGGTGGGGATGGTCCTAAAAAAAATAAATAAAAAGGCATTCATCCTTTGGTGGCGGTCTGTTCTTTTCTAAGTCTGACTGAATGTCAGTGTGGCATTAACGCAACATGTCATTTTTAGCTTGTAGCGGGCAGATTTAAAGCTAGAGAGAAGATACTGGTATCATATGAAACTAGATAAACCAAAGGAATCCATTGGTACCAACCAGGTCATACATGTTGCGAAGGAGGCTAAATAACGCTCCAAACTTGCGCTAAATTTTGGCGAGGAAAAACTGTCATGGCCACTTCCAAAGGGGTCCCTTGAATCTCTGACCTCAAGATTTGTGAATGAAAATGGGTTCTATGGGTACCCACAAGCACTTTATTAGACACCCACAACAAATGTGATGATTGTCGTCCTTTCATTCTGCAGAGTAGAAACATGAATACCTGGATGGGTTTGTGTTTCAGACCAAAACACTCTATTACAATAATTCAGGGCTGTCAAAGTTAACGCGATAATAACACGTTAAAGAAATTAGTGGCGTTAAAATGAACTTGTGTTAAGGCATTAACGCAACTTGCGATTTTTAGGTTCTAGTGGGCTCAAGTTGTAAAGTTAGAGTGAAGATACTGGTATCATATGAAACTAGATAAACCAAAGGAATCCATTGGTACCAACCATGTCATACTAGCTGGTCATGAAGGAGGTTAAATAACGCTCTAAACTTGCACTAAATGTTGGCGAGGAAAAACTGTCATGTCCATTTTCAAAGGGGTCCCTTGACCTCTGACCTCAAGATATGTGAATGTAAATGGGTTCTATGGGTACCCACGAGTCTCCCCTTTACAGACATGCCCACTTTATGATAATCACATGCAGTTTGAGGCAAGTAATAGTCAAGTCAGCACACTGACACACTGACAGCTGTTGTTGCCTGTTGGGCTGCAGTTTGCCATGTTATGATTTGAGCATATTTTTTTATGCTAAATGCAGTACCTGTGAGGGTTTCTGGACAATATTTGTCATTGTTTTGTGTTGTTAATTGATTTCCAATAATAAATATATACA
>CAKAKR010019994.1:0-12321 GCA_916700685.1 Adelosebastes latens
GTATGCTCCTTTATATGTTTTAGTGTTAGGCCTTAACTTGGACCAGTGAGGTTTCTCACATGAACATAGAAAACAATTTTTAATCGTTTATAAGGGCCCACCTCTTGCAAAAATCAGGAGATTGGCCGTATTTCTTGCAGATATATTATTGTTGAGCATATTCCCATAATTGTTTCAGGAAAGAAGCTTGTGTGGGCTACAAATGTCCTCTCCCATTAACTGTTGCCTATAGAAACTGGTCGTTAGAGGGCGCTGCTATTAAAGTGTGTTAAGTTGATATAAGACAGGTGACATGTGAGGTCCAGATAAGGTCAATTTATGCATGACAACCTGATGACAACTGCATGTCACGCAAATGAAGCACCGGCGGGATACTAAGTGGAGTTAATCGAAAGCTAAGAGAAGAACGCGAAGCAAGGGAAGTAGATATTTAACAAGTGTATAAGTTCCTAGAAATTTCCCGTTTTTTCAAAAACATTTGTGCAATATCTGAGTCCAATAATTAGCTAATTGAGAAGGCCAAAAATCTGGCATCTGCACCCATCTGACCTATTTAACCTGAAGATGATACAAGCCCAAAAGTACTGCTCCGAATAATTCTGGATTATATTTGCCTGCAATCTATGTTTCCAAATGTTTATGTCGTGCTGTTTATGACTCTGCCCGTCAGTAGTTGTGACGAGGAGCAGTTATTCTCTCTCCTGTCCAGCATTGAAAATAAATTGAGGACTAAAATGACGCAATATAACAATGACAATATAACAATCGACAAGACGACTCTTGTAAGATGGTGACAGTTGTGCAGAAAGTTGCTGATTTCAATTTTATATTTCTTGTGCAGCCAGGCAGCTCTCTTTTTATTTACTAAGCTACTTTTCAGTGTTTGACTGCTAAACCATGTGTGTGTGATGCACTTAAACCTCCCCATTAGAGGCTCTCAGTGCTACACCCACCTAGACAACCCTCAGTTCACCATTTCAGAAATAGAATAGGATCAACCTCTCTCAAATTTGACTCGCGGAGCAGATGCACATGCCCTTTTGTTGGACGCTTTTATCCACAGTCCCTACAACACAGCGAGTATAGGTGGGCCCAGAGGGAATCAAACGGTTCTCTTTTCTCTCCGTCTCCTTTTCTTTCTTTTTTCTCGTTCTGAGGTGAGCGACTGAAGATCCGCATCGGCTTGTGAATGATCAGAGTTCAGCTACTCAGCAGTCTGTCTGAATATACTTACAACAGAAGGAAGACGCTCAGGGGAAATTATTTCAGGTGTTGTAGTTTGAATGTTTAGATTTGAACCTCACGCACTTATTATTTACATAAAAACATGAATACACACTTTTACTTTAACATCATATGCAAATGTGGACCGTCTCGATTTTATCTGGTGTATTGATGTGTGTATTGTCATGTAGGTGTGCTGTGTGTGTGTGGTCTATGTGTGTGTTTTCTGTGCGTGCGCTCCATTCCAGCTCTCCCAGGAGACCTGCCGGTTCGGGCTGTTTAAATTGGAGCTGCTGAAAGGCCCTTGGCACAGATGTCACCAGGCCCGAGTCTTTTCCAGGCTTATCAGATCATGTTCCACTTTTTGGACGCTTGTTTTTCGTCTCCCTACCTTCCCACCCCTCTCCATCCAACAGGCTCTACCTGTCTCGGCACAGAAGCAGCTGCCAGGTATCCGTCTCACGGTCATTTTAAGTCCGGCCAGCATTCATTCGCTGCCCGGCCTGCCGTCTCTTGCAATTTGTGTCTCTCAAAGGCAGCTTGATTTCTAAGCAGCGGACCTGATGCCAGCTATTCTTTCATATTGAGGCTAAAGGACATCTCTGGTTCCGGCTAATAGCCTAGCCTCTGTATATAAAGGGTCTTTGTGGCCACCTGAGTGTACAAGTTGTCTTTTAAAATCCCCAAAATACACTGTAATGGACCCTGACTAAACTTTTGATTTTTATTAAAGCGGATTTATACCAAAACCACAGGCTGCTGTAGGGATGATACCATACATTTAGTAGTCAATACCAATACTAGTGAAATTCCACGATTCTTGAATTCGATACCACGGTAAAAAACAAAAACAAAATGATAAATCCCATGTACTTCAACATACACTCCTTTATTACCGTTTGCATGCTGCTTTTTGCGAATTTATTATTAATCTCTGATGATCCGCCTCAAGTTTCTCACCAAAAACTAAATTTCACCAGATTACATTAGAACACATCACGATAACGTTATAATTTACCTTCGCCAAATACTAGGGGTGTGATGAAATATCGCAATATAAAAATATGCATCGTTGAGACGAAAAACTGAATCGGACTGTAACTGTAAACACGTGTAAGTTATTTAGTTGAGCTGTGAATGACTTTAGTTCTCTCTAGTAAGCAGTGTTCAGTGTATGTGTCCGGGGAGTTTATTGTGAAGGGAGGAACAAAAGATGTGAAGCGGTGATGCGCTGCAGACTACGGAGACTCCGTGTTATTAATTTATTATCTTCATAAAGTATAGGAGCAGCGTAACCCTCGGCTACACAAGACTGAAACTAAAGCTGGCAGTAGGCTGTGTAGTCTAACTGTTTAGGTTAGTTTGTCATGTATCTTACTGGTAAACTGATCAGCTGGCTGAGACAAAGCATTTTGTGTGTCTTTTGAATAAAAGGCTACTTTTTCAGTCATATATTTTCATCATTCAAGTTTTGTTAAAATTATTGTTATAATATTGTATAAGATTGTGAACCCAATATCGTGTATCGTATCGTGAGCTGAGTTAATCGTCACACCCTTACCCAATACTAATTTTACTGAATAGAGCTTGAACTCATCATAATGTACAGTAACTCAATGTGACCTCTGTACGTTAGCTGTTTATTTATTGTTTATTTATTTGTTATTTGTTTATTCAGCCCGCTGGCAGCCGATTTCAACATGGATTTATTGTTCGCAATGTAGCGTTATTGAGGAAATCTTCTATCGTTCCCAAGACAACGGGACGGCGTTAGTCTCGAGCCCTACCTACCTGTAGTAATGTGGTAAAACGAGTACCATGACGTTTTCAGAATTTTGGCATTGACTTGGCACCAAAGTATTGGTTCTCGTGACATCCCTAGGCTGCTGAATTGGAAAGGCATGACAAAACTGAAGTTGTTAAAAGTAATATGGAAGAATTGAAAAATAATAAAGGAGAAGTTGCTGCTCCAATTTGAGGCACAGCCCTTGAATGAATTAAAGTCTCTTAGTGGGAGATTTACAGTGTGACGGTCGCATAGCCTGAATATATTAAGATTTATTCATTACAAAATAAGCTCAACATTTCAATTTCTCCACTTTTCCTCAGACTTCATGGTTACAAAGTGTGGGGAGTTTGACCTGTGGCGTGCTACTGCATAAAAACATCAATCTAGTCCATTTCTGACAATGGTTTAAGTGCTGCGCATTTCATATAAATAAATACATACACACCCCAGTTATAAAGATGTAAAAATGCAAAAAACATTGCACATTAAGTACACAGTTGTTTGGAATTTTACCCGTTTGCCGCCGCATATGAAAAATGAGGCCCGCGCGTGAATTTACAATTCAGATGGGTTTCCTTAGGGATGCCCATTTAAGATGCATTGGTATAATATATTTGTTGTCTTTACCGCTCACCACTGCCATTGAACATCATTAGGTAATGCGCACTCACTGGTGGAAGGGGAGCTTGGTGTTTATCATCATTTACTTGGCAAGGAGTCGTTAGCCGGGGCCTTGGGTCGACTCTGTTGTGAACCGGGCGCAGTGTATTACCGCCACCGCCACCACCACTGTGCTTCAGCCTGCTCTGTGTCTCCTATGATCATCTATCATATCAGTTTTACATACTAAAGACCAGGGAAGACGAATACCATTAGCAGCATGTTAAGAGGGGTGTGTGTGTGTGTGTGAAGTGGGTTTGGATGGCGGACAAAATGTCTGTACGCATGTTTCTGTGTGTATCTGCCTGACAGACATGAATACTAGCAGATCATTTATACGTCTGTTGGAAACTGCAGACTGATAAATAAACAGAGGAAGTCTGGGCGGCCATGTTGGTTCAGGGAGCGACAAGTCCACACTGAGTGGATCCTTCCTGCCCGCTGTGAGGGATTATGAGAGTCATTTTCTAGGGTCTTGAGAAGAGGTCTATATGTGGAGCTCAACAATCCCTGTTTTAACTCCATTATACATCTCCCTGTGGGGTGCAAAGGAAAAACATCCATCATGTTTTGGTGGGGGGAGAGAGGGAAAGAGGGAAATGAGGAATGGCCATAACAATATCCTTGAATATTTTCCCTGTTTTCAGGCTTTTTTTTTGGGTCTTATTTATATGTTTCATTTCAGTCCTACAATTAGAATTCTGTCATTTTCTAGTTTATCATAATTCAAATTAGGGCTGTCAAAGTTAAAGCGATAATAACGTGTCAATGCAAATTTGTTTTAACGCCACTAATTTCTTTAACGCTTTACCACAACTTGCAATTTTTAGGTTGTAGCGGGCATATCATGTCATAATAGCTTGTCGACAAGGAGGTTAAATAACGCTCCGAACTTGCGCTAAATTTTAGCGAGGAAAAACTGGCATGGCCATTTTCAAAGGGGTCCCCTTGACCTCTGACCTCCAGATATGTGAATGAAAATGGGTTCTATGGGTACCCACGAGACTCCCCTTTACAGACATGCCCACTTTATGATAATCACATGCAGTTTGTGGCAAGTCATAGTCAAGTCAGCACACTGACACACTGACGACAGCTGTTGCCTGTTGGGCTGCAGTTTGCCATGTTATGATTTGAGCATATTTTTTATGCTAAATGCAGTACCTGTGAGTGTTTCTGGACAATATTTGTCATTGCTTTGTGTTATAAATTGATTTCCAATAATGAATATATACATACATGTGCATAAAACAAGCATATTTGAGTATTAAATACTTAACAAATCTGCCTTTAAGGTACATTTTGAACAGATAAAAGATGTGCAATTAATTAGAGATTAAATATTTTAATCGATAGACAGCCCTAATTCAAGTACTTTAAAACAAGGAGCAGAATTAATGCCTATTTTTTTTCTTATTTATATTTACATGCTCCGAATCCTTCTTCCCTCCCAATGCATCATGTCTGTCACGGTCCTAGTTTTGATGGATTCTAATTTTTATTGCTATCCGTTCATACCAGTAGAAAATGGAGCGACAAGATAAGAACAAATACACATGAATGGAGTTGTATTCATAAGGGAAATAATGTTGACTAATATCTTATAGAGAAACTGCTTATTTGCTTATGTGGGATTATGATGATTGAGGTTAGCAAGCTACCTACAAGGCTAGAGTCTAACACTGCCCCGGAGCAAACAAGACAAAAAAAGGCTCTTTTTACCAATTCGTTTTTTAACAGGAGCAGGCTGGAAATACTTTGTGACTCCGGATAATGGGGAGACTCATTTGACATGGCACTGCACGTTCAATGAAATTTCTCCCCCCCCTCTACTCTACTTTTTTACACCACTTGTGTTGATAATTGAATTAGACGTTTAAGACTATTATGATACCGCAATTAGAGATTATTTAATTCCCTTTAATCAGAGGGCTCTTTAATTTAAGCAGCCCACTGTCATTATGATCCAAACAGACAGGGAATGCCATTAGTGGGTTTCTTAATCCATAATATTTTTGGTCGCAACTAATTGCACCATAAATTGCATTTCTTTTATCCTCTTTATATGTGATGCTTTCCACATTATTTGATTGTAATAATGAACGTGTCTCTTCAGCTTATTTTTATCTGAATATAATAAGATGGGGTGTAACACAGAAAAAGAGGCAGTTTTTTTACCCTGATACATGAATAATAATTCTTGCAAGTTGATCATTACTTTAACCTTAATCCTACCAACTGGGGTCCCCAGTTTACTCTCTCATATCTCACTGGTGCTTTATTCTGTCAATCCAATTTTTCATGACTAATCGGCCATCTACTGAGATTTCTTTAGTCGATTATTCATTTTTTATGTTTTTTTCACGCTGAATTACTTATTTCCAAGAAACTTACAGTATGAGCACATCTCTGGTAAACACCAGATTTAAAGTGGTGCTTTTTGTGTGATTCTTTGTAGAGAAACTCAATTTTACAGATCTGTCGATTAAATCAACTAATCGATTAGTCGACAAAATCGTATGAGTGTTAGCCGAATTTCTTTGGTCGAGGACAGCCCTAGTGCTTTTTAAAAATACCAATGAGTATATTATACAGTATATTGTGGATCCTGTGGGACCCCATTCAAAAGCACCCAATTCCACCTATGCAGTTTTAATAGATAGAACTGTTTATTGAGTTCATGTTTTCCATGGGTCATAATTTGAAATATCACACACTTTTAGGGGGTTAGGGCACTCTGTCAGTCATTTTGAGGACACAGATTTCCTCGTGTCTATTTTTGTTTTACACAATATAAAAATGAACTTTCCTAAAATAATAATCATTTTTTTTCTTCAGATGACATTAATTACATAACTAACAAAGTTTTAAGAAGAAATAAGTTAACATTTTGCTATGGTGGTTGTTTCTTACAGTAGTTTATTCTTGGGGACCCCAGTCAGTAGTCCTTGTATGTTAATAAATATGTTGGTAGGATGAGGGTTAACGGGAGCAGACCTTAAAGGAGTGGTTGGACATTTTGGGAAATACACTTTTCTTTTTTGCTGAGATTTAGAGAAGTCGAGCAATAATACTCTCATGTCCGTATGGTAAATATGAAGCTACCTCAAGACATAATCTTCAACATTAGGGCTGTGTATTGACAAAAATCTGGTGAAATGATGCGTATCATGATACAGGGGTTACGGTTCGATATATTACAATATATCACAATACTGTAATTCAAATTTTACAATTTTCTAAGTTTAGGAAAACTGTTAGTATAAAGAACACACCACAATATGCATAAAATACAATTTTGTTTTTACATTTTTATGCAACTAGGACGGTTCTGAGAATCGTTACAGTATCACAAAACACGATATCGCGATACTCAATATTTTCAATATTTTCTTACACCCCTATTCAACATAAACATTTGTTAGCTTGAGTTTGCTTCTGATTAAAATAGTAAAGTTTTCAGAAGCATATCCAGCATGTTTGCATCAGAAAACGTTTTCTCTCTAGAGACTTAAGTTCTTTTAGAAACCTTTCACAGTCTTTGTACCTCAGCAAGTTCCATACGCCTTTCTTCACACACACTTTCTTCCTCCCCGTCTTCCTCTCTCCTTCCTTCCCTCCCTCTCTCTCTCCCGTCCCTGGCTCGCCGTGCAGCTTCTCCCACAGTGGGTAATGTGAATGGACTCAGTCTCCTGGGTGTCGTGGCCCCCTCTCTAGCCTCGCAGGCAAATCTGCGGCGGCCGCTCAGATGGGAGCAGCACACACGGAGTCTACAGCAGTCTGTAGGGGCAAAGAACAGACCGATGTGAAAGGACGATGATGGCTTTCGTCTTGGACTTGGAAGATTGTATTGCCCTGCCGCATGCCGAGCACAGCAGAGCAGGGAGGCAGGCTGCCCGGCCAAGGCAGAGCGTTCTTGACAGTGCTTTGTTTTGAATCCACAAGGACTTGACATATGCCTCAAATCGTTTGCTCTCACCACGCTGCAGATCCATGCTCCGTCGTGATCGGAGACAGGGCCCTGCTGTCTGCTGCTGCTGCTGCTGAGGGTGTGTGTGTGTGTGTGTGTGTGTGTGCCAAGAAGATGTGCATTTATGTGTGTGTGTGTGTGGTGTGTGCGTGATGGGGAGCATAAACAGCAACATCCGACAGTGCTGTTGCCTGCTTCACTGCCTATCTGTCTTTGTTCAGTTCCCCTCCATGGGGCAGACTCCGCTCTCTGAAGTGAAGCACAGTAAACATCCACTTGACAAATAAAAACATCCAAATCAAGAAACCCTTGACCCTTTTCAGTCTAACTCTTCCCCTTTAGAGCATTTGGCGTCTTTTCCAATTCATTTCACCGTGAGTTCTTGCATATGAAGCAGACAGTTTATCCCCTGAGTCGATTTTACCTACGTACGCAGGGTCTGTCCCAATAATGGAGCAATGCTGCAAAGATACTACTGTCATTGATTTTCATATTATTTACTTCTTATGTATGAACTTCCTTACATTGCCCTTGACGACATCTATATGGGTAATGTTATCCATACTCTGTCCACGTCTTTGCCATTTCTTGAATTTTAAATATGTTTGAGAAGGGTAATTGTTCCCTCTCCTCTTTCCAACGATCCTATATAAATTTCAATTTCAATCCATTTTGGCTTCCAACGAAGAACAAAACAATATAATCAACATAAAACGATTATTGTGCCGCATTCTGGTTCCCAATTTTGTTTTGTCTTGTGTTATAAATGCAGTGCACCCCTTTCCTTTACAGGGGCACGCTTTTGCCCCTCTCGGTAGGTTGCTCGGTATGGGAGGATCTCCTTGTGCTGGCTGGCCCTTGCCATGCTTATTTCCTCCATGGTGGTGCGCAGTGACCGGCTCTAGGTCGGCTTGGAAAGGCCGGGAGTGAAGGTGGCGCATTAAAGCACCTCTCTCCCGGACCTCGCTACTTATTGCTTGCTGTGTGTCTTGAAACTTGGACCCCGTCTCGTTTACCATGCTTTGTGGGTGTACCTTTTTTTTTGCTGTGTCATCATCATTCACATCTGTACAATCTGTTTATGTTTATAAATATTAAATTGTTTACAAGAGCACAAAGTTCTTCATAGATCTAGCCTCTTCATTTTGCTCTCCAAGTGCACCAGATTGATGTATTTAACTTTAAAATGTGGCTACAAAAATGTTCTTTCTCAATGCACGATGTTTCCAAAGTCAATGAGTAATCGTGTTTAATAATTGTGATCTCAATATTGACCAAAATAATCGTGATTATGATTTTTTTTTATGTCCTAGTATGCATCTAGGGAGATGCGTTTGAAGGGTGTAGACAAAGACCTATAAGACAATACATACTACATTCCTGTGTGTGCATGTGAATATGTGTTTGTGTGTTGCATCAAGAACCCGAGACTTCAGATGCAGCCGGTATAAAATGGGTCAGTTCTCAGAGCTTCTGATCGCCAGAGCATGGCCGCAGCATTTCATGCTACATTAGTCTGGTTTTAAGACCTAATCTGCCTCCATTAATGTTTTATGCTTAATTTCATGGAGGTGAGGACTGACTGGGCACCAGAACTATTACCTGGTGGCAGGCAGTGGCTGGCACGGGTGAGTGAGCATATAGTGCAGGTTTGAACCTGAATGCTTGTTGTTATTCTGCAGAGACATGAGAAATATTATAACATTTTCATTTTTGTTTTTATGTATGTGTGAACTTTACAGTACATTATCGTAATTATACATACGTAAATGTCAGGAAATAGTACCACTGGGAAAAAGAGGTGCCTCTTGTTTAGTCTACTTTGATGGCAAACTGATGAAGAGATGAGATGAAGACTGAATTTTCAAGGTAAAAAAGAAAGGACACGACTACATTACTTTAACAAAGCTGGGGATCCCAGGAAAAAGACAATGCGGGTGACACACTTGAAATGAAAGCTGAGGTTGGTCGTAATTGATGGCAAAATTGCCAAAGTTGCATTCCTTTTCATATTGCCTGAAACTATGGCATGACCTAGACATTTCAGGTTAAATTTAGCCTTGTTTGGTCTTGTAGCATCAATTTGACAGCTCCATAAACACACTACGGTTAAAAACCGTAAAAGTTTACTCAGCAGAACAGAGCGGCTACACAAATGACAAAATAAATCCTAGAAAAGAACGTTGGGATTTCCTTTGAAGGTTCTCAAAGTAAAGCAATCATTTAAGTAAAACACACTTAACCTACATGCCGTGAAGTTGAAGTTGCTGCTGTCACTGTGTACCAAGGTGCCGTGGCGCAGCGTTGCATAATAAACGACTTGCATTGCCCCGGAGCGAAGCGCTAATCAAGGCTGTCCCCTAACTCCAATCTAATTGTCCACATCCAGCTGATCAGGCATAGGAGGCCTTTTTACCAAGCACTTACTGCGATCATTGATTTGAGAAATGATCCAGTGGACTGTACTAACTCAGATATGATTGGGTGGGCATTTAATAGCATTCGGGGGATGGTCTTGTCGATGTCTGCTGCAGCGCTAATTGTAGCTAATTTACTGTGAAGCTTATCCCGAGCCGCAGTTGTTGGGGGAGCACCCATAATGGTTTTTATGCTTGCTATTTATCGATGTAAGCAGGAGAGAGAGAGCAGAGGGAAGAGGGGGAAGATCTAGATCCATGTTTATAGTTTATGGAAAATTAATTTTGGTCGTCAATTTACAGCTATAATTTAAAAGAACAGTGTGTAACATTTAGGGGGATATATTGGCAGAGATGGAATATAATATTAATAAGTATGCTTTCTTTAGTATGTTTTCACCTAAAAATATGAATCTTCATGTTTTCGTTACCTTATAATGAGCCGGCTGCCATGTTTCTACAGTAACCCAGAAAGGTCAAACCAAACACTGGCTCCAGATAGGGCCATTCGCATTTTCATGTTTTGCACCGGCCACCGTAGTTCTCTTACACGGTTGGCACACGTGAGAAGTTTAATTGGTTGCAATCTGCAACCTCACCACTAGATGTCACTAAATCCTACAAACTGCCACCTTAGAGCCATGCAATAAACAAATATCCAACACCCAACTCCCACCTTATTACTGCAAAAAAAAGCTACAGTCAGACAAAAAATTTTTTTTCAATCAATCACTGTAAAGGATTTATTGTAAAATACCATTTCAAAGAATACAGATTAAAGCAGCTATTATCCAACATTCACTCAGTCATTGCTCTGTGTTGTGTTGCCCATGTTTTATCACCATATCTGGCTACGCTGCACCCATAATTAGTCATTAGTTTCTTATGTTTTTCAAACATTCATCCATTGATATGGAAGCACATACCACAATTAGTGCAGTCATAGGTGATATTCAGTTGATTGTGTTGTCAAGTATATACAGCATGAAGCACGCAAATGGCCTTCTTGTTGGATACTTATTAATCTTCTCCCTGCCCATGCCATCAGCTTTAAGGCTGTCTAATGACTCGTAACGAAGGCAGTGCTCTGTTCTTAATGTGGGCCTACTGGGATCACCCCCATACTACAGCACCAGGCTGTCCACTCATCAGTTCCAAAGGACAACCTTTCCTTCCTCTTTCAAAACATGTTAGTTATGCTTCGATTATTTTCCTTTGTCCAATTCTCATTTAGTGATCCCTATATGGTCAAACTGAAAAATATAGAAGCTGTGAATGAAACATGTCGAACACACTAGTTTCAGTTGTTTGCTAGATCTAAACCTCATCTGCACTCCTGATTGTGCCATCGCATCATATTCTAACTTTGTCTCAAACACCTCTCTCTTCTCACTTCCAATTGTCTAAAAAGAAAAAGTCTTATTATTGCTCCAGTCGCTCTCCAGGCGAACTCGTCACCTCTACGTTACCTCTGGGTTTGCCCCCCACTCCAGACCCTAGCTCTTTTCCAGGCCGCATTATTCCATTTAAACTTCAATCCTATTTACGGCCTATCCTTTCCCCTCGCCCGCCCGGGGCTATCAAACTATTCATCCAGCGGACTCCATGTCACCCGGCCCTGTCATAAAAGCCTCTGTTGGGATATGTGTGCTGGAGACGTGTGTGTGTGTGTTTATGGTAGAGAGGTATGAGTGTGCAAGATACTGATGCACTTTTCAAGTGTGTATGGTTCCACACACCAATTGTGAATGTGTGTATGGTAGAAACAAAGCCTTTGTATATGCATGTGTATATTTGTGGTATCAGAAATTAAGAAATAAGATAAGTGAGTTTGTGTGTGTGTGCTATCACTGGTGGACCCAGGGGAGGGGGGCGACCGTCCCCCCCTTGGTGCCCACGTTTGAAAAAAAAAACCTCAGCAAAAGTGCCCTCTTGGATGCCCCTATGGTAGATAAAACGTGATGAAGTGCCCTGTAGGGTGCCATTATATGGAGAAAACATGATAAAGTGCCCTCTAGAGTGCCCCTCCAGTAGACACAATGTAATCAAGTGCCCTCTAGGGTGCCCTTCCAGTCGAGAAAATGTGATAAAGTGCCCTCTAGGATGCTCTTAAATGAAGAAAACGTGATGAATTGCCCTGTAGGGTGCTCTTAAATGGAGAAAACGTGGTGAAGTGCCCTCTAGGGTGCCCTTAAATGGAGAAAACGTGATGAAGTGCCCTCTAGGGTGCTCTTAAATGGAGAAAACGTGATGAATTGCCC
>CAKAKR010019994.1:12341-27280 GCA_916700685.1 Adelosebastes latens
ATTGTGAATGTGTGTATGGTAGAAACAAAGCCTTTGTATATGCATGTGTATATTTGTGGTATCAGAAATTAAGAAATAAGATAAGTGAGTTTGTGTGTGTGTGCTATCACTGGTGGACCCAGGGGAGGGGGGCGACCGTCCCCCCCTTGGTGCCCACGTTTGAAAAAAAAAACCTCAGCAAAAGTGCCCTCTTGGATGCCCCTATGGTAGATAAAACGTGATGAAGTGCCCTGTAGGGTGCCATTATATGGAGAAAACATGATAAAGTGCCCTCTAGAGTGCCCCTCCAGTAGAGAAAATGTAATCAAGTGCCATTTAGGGTGCCCTTCCAGTCGAGAAAATGTGATTAAGTGCCCTGGGTGCCCTTCCAGTAGAGAAAATATGATAAAGTGCCCTCTAGGGTGCCCTTAAATTGAAAAAATATGATGAAGTGCCTTCTAGGGTGCCCTTAAATGGAGAAAACATGATAAAGGGCCCTCTAGGGTGCCCCTCCAGTAGAGAAAACATGATAAAGTGGCCTCAAGGGTGCCCTTCCAGTCGAGAAAATGTGATAAAGTGCCCTCTACGGTGCCCTTAAATGGAAAAAATATGATGAAGTGCCCTCTAAGATGCTCTTAAATGGAGAAAACATGATAAACGGCCCTCTAGGGTGCCCCTCCAGTAGAGAAAACATGATAAAGTGGCCTCTAGGGTGCCCTTCCAGTCGAGAAAATGTGATAAAGTGCCCTCTACGGTGCCCTTAAATGGAAAAAATATGATGAAGTGCCCTCTAAGGTGCTCTTAAATGGAGAAAACATGATAAAGGGCCCTCTAGGGTGCTCTTAAATAGAAAAAAAATGATAAAGGGCCCTATAGGGTGCTCTTAAATGAAGAAAACGTGATGAATTGCCCTCTAGGGTGCCCTTAAATGGAGAAAACGTGATAAAGGGCCCTCTAGGGTGCTCTTAAGTGGAGAAAACGTGATGAATTGCCCTTTAGGGTGCCCTTAAATGGAGAAAACATGATAAAGTGCCCTCTAGGGTGCCCTTAAACGGAGAAAACATGATAAAGGGCCCTCTAGGGTGTCTTTCCAGTCGAGAAAATGTGATGACGTGCCCTCTAGGGTGCCCTCAATTGGGGAAAACGTGAGAAAGTGCCTTTAAATGCCACTGTATGCTATGATGCATGTCTATAACTTAGCATACAGCGCCTGCTCATTCAGGTGTTCCTCGTTGACTTTACAGCAGGTGGCCTTTTCTGTTTCTTCATTTTGACAGACACAAACAATGCTAACGTTGCACTAAAGAAAAAACATGCTTCCGTGGCAATATTTGGATACATGTCTCATAACTGCACGTGTTGTCAGATCCACGCGATGCATGGCATGGTATCACCAATTATCGTCCTGTTTTAAGGAAAGCTACCCTGCTGTCAGCCAACTTGTTTCGCGTAAAAAAGGTAGAAACGAGGCAACAGACGGCACGTTTGAGAGTAGACACCTTAGAGGGATGTGATGAGGAAGAACTGGCGGGTAGAGAGTCCAAAGCAGATAGATAGAGAGAGGTTAAGACAAAGTGCGAGGGTACAGAGGAGATTGACAAGGACAGAAAGAGAAGGCAACAGAGAGAGCTTGAACGTGAGCTGTCAACTTATGGCTTAACAGATTCTCCCCTTTGACTTCCTTCCTCATCCCAATTTGTGCCACGGTTGGAACCTCCCAGATCAGCAGAAAGAGGAAGTTGGGGAAGATGCAGGATAAAAGATATGCCCATCACCGTCCTCTTCTCCCCTGTTTTTGTTGTTGGCTTGTTGTTGTTTCCTCCTCGTCTTTTTTACGCGGTGTCTCCCCACCAATTAGTCTGGAGGATGCTCCTAATGGGCCGCTAGCTGCAGCGATGTTTCAGGCGAGGCTCTTTTGCTCTTTGGTGTGCCGGAGTCAGGGGGTGCTGGGTGATACGACGAGACAGGCGAGATGAGGGATAATGTGAGATAGATTGACAACCACAAGAAGGCATTAGGCAAATGGCATCATTAAAAAGTGCAGTTACCTGCGCCAGGCTTCACGTGGCGTCAGATGAGAGGGGGGAAACACGTCGGTGCTTTGCGCCCCCAGCTTTGCTGCTCTGGAAAAATTTGATCTTCTTGCTCTTCTTCTTCTTCTGTTTTAATATTCTCCGCAACTTGGCTTTCAGGCTTGCTCAGGAGACGGAGACCAAAGGAGAGGTGTTGCGTTAGGGGCATCCCTCTTTGATGCTGTGAGTGCATGTGTGTGTGTGGTGTAGTGAAATACAGAGATCCTAATGAAATAGATTAAACAATTTAAACAAACAGCTAAAGGTATTACAAAATGATGTATAGGCTATGCCCATGTTGGATTAGGAAACTAACGAGCATGATTTTTGACAGCTGATTTGTAATTCTGATATTATTTTTACTATTATTTTGTGACTGTGTCTCTGGACATGGCTTAATTTCATTTGTTTATTCATGAAACAAACTGTGGATTGACTGCCACAAGGCTTCTAACAATACAATCAACTACGACAACTGTGCCTGTGTGTATCTTCTGCTTTTGACGCTGCATGTGTGTGTGTGTGTGTGTGTGTGTGTGTGTGTATGTGTTCTAGGCACGTATGACCGTCCTCTGTTGGTGCTCTTTGTAAATGGCAGCACAGGCAGCCAAGGAGAAAAGGGAATGTGAAATCATTTGACTGCAGAGATTCCTGCTGGGGTGCCTCTGGCAGCCAGTCACACACACACACACACACACACATGCACGAGCGCACGCACACACACTGTATTTTATGTTCAGACCACTGTGTTATTGAAAGATTATCTCTCTAACCCAGTTTTCTTTACTGGTCCTGGTCCACAATATACACAGTATAGTGTGGTAGCAGCTGGTGTAGAAACTCCATATCTTGCATAAAAAAGCCTTCTGCAACAGGAGCGACTGCACCTTATCTTATTTTCTCAATCGGGGTATAGCTGAAAAGGCATATTACAATGTGTAAGTAGTGTAGTTTGACCTGTTGTTAGACCCTTCTTTGTGCTTTCTGTCTGCTAAAATGTGTTTGAAAAATACTCTGCCATGCCATTGTTCCGATGGCCTGTTTTTCCAAAACCCCAATAGTAAGAAAAATATTTTTTCCTACCATGGCGTAGGCATGACCTGCCCAACTCTGCCTCTGGTTGGCTTACCCTAATATTCTTACCATAAACCTAACTAATTTCACTCCTCATGCCTAAAGCTAACCAACCAATCCAACCAACGCATTCAATGCAACGAGACGAGAAGGTCCGATGATTTCATTCTGCATAATAATTAGCCATGTGCTTCTGTTTGTTGCACGAAGAGAGTGTGTATTTTCTGAGCATGTTCTCCTGACTTTCCTCTAGCGCCACCAGCAAGTCAAAAATGTTCACTTACCCTGTGCAATATCTCAAAATCTAACACGTGGATTGGCACAGATCCTGCAAAACTAATGATATTCTCATCAGCCTCAGCTGTACTTGTGTGTGTAAAACCAGTGGGCAACCTCTGAGTGGGTTCAGTGGGTCTGAGTGAAGCCAATGCTTAAAAAAGTGTTAAACTTGCATTCTTTCTAATAGCCAGCAGGGGGCGACTCCTCTGGTTGCAAAAAGAAGTCTGATTGTATAGAAGTGAAAATGAGCCTACTTCTCACTTGATTTATTACCTCAGTAAACATTGTAAACATGAGTTTATGGTCTCAATCACTAGTTTCAAGTCTTCTTCAATACAGCATGATGTTCATTTAGTAAATTATGGTCCCATTTAGAGTCAAATAGACCATAAAGCAGGGTATGCTTTAGGGCGTGACTACTTTGTGATTGACAGGTCGCTACCACGGCGTTGTCAATTATGGAGTTGTCAATGTTTTTGTCTCAGAACTTTAACCCTTTCAGTGTGTTTTCAGTTCATGAAAGTTATAACCTTTTTGGTCGCCTAAAAATATCTTATTCAGCGTTTCGTGGTACTTAGCTCCACCCTCTCGTGTCTCTTCTGGTTGCAAAAAACCAAGATGGCGTCGGCCAAAATGCTGAACTTGAGGTTTCAAACCAATACGTGATGTCACAGTGAAAATGTCCACTTCTTATATACGGTCTATGGTGCTAATTAGCATGCTAACATGCTAAATATGGTGATCGTGGTAAACATGACCTGCTTAACATCAGCATGTTTGGATTGTCATTATGAGCATGTTAGCATGCTGATGTTAGTATTTAGCTCAAAGCAACGCTGCCTAACTGCAGCCTCACAGAGCCACTAGCATGGTTGTAGATTCTTGTTTCAACTCTAGCTGTTTCACAGCAGCACAATGACATAGTAGCAGATGATAACAACATCATTACAGGTAAATCAAAAGAATATTCAGGATGGAGAAAAAGAGGACAAAGATAACAAGTCAGAAAGGGAGGTACTGAAATGTAAGAAGCGAAATGATCCAGTTATCGCTTATAGCAAGGTTGCTCATTTAAATGTACAAATAATGTAGGTATAAAAATGAACAATATTGATGTTGCGTGTGAACAAGTCCCCATGCTTGTGCCTGCGTGTATCTGTGTCACTTTCAGAGGTCTGCACCTGCAGATGAATCCGTTTTCTCATTCCAAAACACAAATTGGATTCTGGCACTAAGCGTAGTCCAGGACGGAAGAAATGTTCCCCCCATGATTGTCACAGGCCGACAACTTGCTTGTTCCCGGGTGCAATAGACCAACGAATGAATAATGAAATAAATAAAATCAATGCCTCGCACATGTTTCAAATCCATAAACCTATCTAATCGGCTCGGCGGAGAAATGGAAAGCAGTTGAGGCCTCACTTTCTCAGCGTTCCGCCATTATGTAAATTGAAGCCAATCAAACTGCCGCCATGGAGAAGCTTTGTAATAGAGCGTTGATTAGCTAGGCGGCTTTGAATCAGCCATAAAAAGAGTCATATAAATGGGTAAATTCAGCCTGGCATAATTTAGCCCAGTGAACTTAATTTGACTCTGAAGTCACACTGTGTTATACATATGAACATTATGGTAACCATCGATGTTCAGTGGAAATTTATCTTTCATCTTTGATGTTATTAATGGATTTGATGCTAATTCAGCTTAACTTGAGACTTTTACATCAGTCTCCAGTATGTCTGTGTAACGAAAGAGTCCCCTTGACATTTTTCTGGGTAGAACTAATGAGGAGTGAGCCCCTTAAACCCATAAATAATCACATATTAGGTGTATGCGGGGACTTGCTTTTAAGATTTGTGACCATATTAGTGCATTGACTCTCTCTTCTACACATGAACTAATTATCATCAACATGTCAACAGAGTTAAAGCTAGTAACCAATCTAAAAGATGATTGAAGTCCACATTTTTTACATCTACTTTTAGATAATTACTTTCTTGCTTCCACCACTTCCTCTCCTTGTGTACCAAACTCTGCTACACACCCTCTCTCCTCTCTGCCCTTGTTTGTTTTTATCGTCCCTTCCAGAGTCAAAGATAGAGTCTGGCCTGTTTGCGTGTCCTTGTGTGTCCCTCCGTCTCTGCCAAAGACACGTCCGTGATTAGAAATAGGTGAGTGAGCACTTCCTCTAGTTGTGTCCCCTCTGACTCGCTGTTTGTCCTATTTAGTGTTGTTGGCCAACGATATCACTCCGGCGTTTCCCCTTGGTGACAGTAAACTGCTGTTTCTGCCGACCTTGTTGCACACGGGGCCAGGCTGCAGTTTATAGTTTGGTCTTCTGTGGAACGCGCCTCTCTGTGTTTGTGTGTCTGTGTAGAGGAGGCGTTGAGGTTACTGTTTGTTTGTGCATGTGAGTAGCTGTGACACAGTAAAGATGTACCAGACATGGAGAAACACATAGTGATGCAGCAAAGGATCATACCAATGAATTTTGTCATTCAGCTGAAAAAAATGCTGCACCTCATTGCCCTTCTTTGTTCTGCATTTAACAATAAAGTATTTAATTCATTTTTGTTATTTAAGAAGCAATGAGATACCTAATAATAGCCTAACAAAAAAGCTTATGTATACAGCACTAAATCAGGATAAACAAAGTCATTTGCAAAAAGAAAGTTGCAATAATATCAAGCTGTTAAGCCAATCATTATCACTGAATGGGAAATGTGTTCACCGCCTCAGCCCTAGCCTGCCTTTTCTTCCGTAACATGGTGATGTCACCAAGTAACACATTTGCATAGTACCTGCCTAGCGTAGTTTGGCACACCCTCCAACAAAGCTAGTTAGAGCGGAGCTGGAGCGAAGTCCAAAGAGTTTTTAGTTTGGTTGACCAATCACAACAGTGTGGACCAGCTGACCTATCAGAGCAGACTGGGCTTTTCGAGAGGGCGAGGCAGGAGCTTGAACAGAGCGTTTTAAGCAGAGGGTGAAAAGAGGTGCTGCAGCACAGCTGGTATGAGAAAAATAAAGAATTTTTTGAACATTAAAGCATGTGAACATGTTCTAATAGAAACCCCAAATACAAGTATGCACCTGAAAATAAGCACAATAGGTCCTCTTTAACATCAACGTTCTTGTCTGCAACTAAAGCACACTTCATGAAACAAACTCTTGAGAACATGCCATGAAAAGATATTTATTTATGGTACTTTGCATGACGTTTTTATTAACTGACTCCTAATTTTATTGCCCATGGATCACGGCAATCCTGGATGTTTTCCATTACTCCTTAACTGAGGCTGACTGGTAGGTAGGGCAGTGACAGAGCATATCTATTTCAGTGAGTCCTTGCCTCTTTTCACCTCGCATCCAGAGAGCTTTGTCTCACTGCCTGTATATATAAAGCCACTTTGTATGGCTTGTGCATATCTGCAGGCGGCACACCTTGCTGTACACATATCATTTGGTCTAGTGGCAACAGACCCAGAAGACACACACACACACACACACACACACTGATACATATTTGCCTCCTGAGGTCCCCTTTCCTCTCTTTCATCTTTTATTCAAAAGTGCTGAGTAGGAATACAAAATTGGACAATCCAGTCAGAGTGACGAGAGGGAGGAGAGGGTGGTGGTGTGTCTGTGGGTGGTGGTGAAGACACATTTGCGTACTCATCTTTTTTTCTCTCTCCTCCTCGCCTGCTGTCGGCAGGGGGGCTCTCTAATCATGTTTTTAGTAGTGTTTACTAATGTTTCATTCATTAAGCGTCAAGCCGCCAAGCGAGAGGCATCATCCATCCGCCAAAGTGGAGGTTATTATCGCCTTAAATCATCTCGCGATGTACCTGTTTGGTTGGCTGTCGCCGGCCGAGGGAGGCCAGCAGCCCCCCGTTAGCCCCCGGGGGAGAGAGGCTGTCACGCTCCCTCACCCTGTTTCTCTCTATCCTTCATTCTTATTCTTCCATCTTCCCTCTTGTTGCATCTATTTCTTTTTTTTTTCTTGCTTTCCTAATCACATACCTGGTATAGCTGTCATAATAACTCATTATGCCTTTCTAAATGGAGTTTTACTGCATTTAAAAAAATAATAATTTGGGCTGTCAATTGATTAAAATATTTAAAGGCGATTAATCGGATCGCTGTCCATAGTTAATCGGGATTAATCGCAAATTGATTGCACATTTTTTATCTGTTCAAAATGTACCTTAAAGGGAGATTTGTCAAGTATTTAATACTCTTATCAACATGGGATTGGGCAAATATGCTTGCTTTATGCAAAAGTACAACACAAAACAATGCCAAATATTGTCCAGAAACCCTCACAGGTACTGCATTTAACATTAAAAAATATGCTCAAATCATAACATGGCAAACTCAAGCCCAACAGGCAACAACAGCTGTCAGTGTGTCAGTGTGCTGACTTGACTATGACTTGCCCCAAACTGCATGTGATTATCATAAAGTAGGCATGTCTGTAAAGGGGAGACTCGTGGGTACCCATGAGGTCAGAGGTCAAGGGACCCTTTTGAAAATGGCCATGCCAGTTTTTCCTTGCCAAAATGTAGCGTAAGTTTGGAGAGTTATTTAACCTCCTTCTCGACAAACATGGTTGTTACCAATTTCCGTAGTTTTTCTACGTCTAACCCAAAAATCGCAAGTTGTGCTAAAGAAATTAGTGGCGTTAAAACAAATTTGCGTTAAAGCGTTATTATCTCGTTAACTTTGACAGCCCTAAAAATAAGATAACAGAGCGCTAATTGGACATTGGCTAAAAATATTCCATAGCACAAAAAAATACATAATAATATCCTCCATTAAAGGACTTTCTGATTCTATTTCCTGTCTAAGCATCAGGGCCGACAATTGTCCTTGCAGCGCCAGTATGCTTTGTCTCTGAATCTGCCCTCTAGCAGTCACACACACACACACATGCTCACACACTTTCTCTCCATCTCCATTCTCTCATCCTCCCTCTCTTTCTTTCCTTCTTCTATTCATCTCTGCCTCCCTCTCCCTCTTTTCTCGCCCTGCAATCCTTCACTTTTCGCTGCTCGGCACAGCAATTATCGCCCCACCTCGCTTCGCGGTGACCTCTGAGATGATTAAGTGAGATTACCTGTACAGTACTTGTGGCGAGAAGCACGCTGTGACACATTTTGTCTATGTGCGTGCAGCACTGCGTGCATGTGTGTGTGTGCAGGATACAGTAGCTACAGTCGTCTTTAGCCACAGGGCAGGTGAGCCCCTACAGTGTCTGTATGGCTGGCTGGCTGCTTACAGTATGTATCAGTGATTTGTAGCCTGGCATACCAATGCAACGCTTATCATCTAAAGGCCTAAATGAATAGATTGGAGCGGAAGAGAAAACAAAAAAGTGACAATGGAATAGTCTCTTGTGCTCACTTAACTTGAGACAGCTCATCACATAATACGATCAGAATGCACATTTAAACGTGGCCCAAGTCTTGTGCAATGTTAGAACTGAGCATATTCCCAAAAGCTGTCATTTTATATCTGCTGCATGAGTACGGTACAAATGATATACCCTACAGAGCAAGAAATCTATACATTGTGCAGTACTGTATCCAAAGTCTGTCCTCGCACCCCAATTTGAGAGCCCATGCCTGTATCCGGGCGGTTGTTGGTCCCCCGCTTTCATTACAATATGCGTCTCATTAGGTGTTCGTTGCTCAGCACCACCTCCGGGTGGAACTTACACTAATGAGGACACTACATCTAACGAACATCCTCCTCCCTCTGTCCTTAATTACAGCGCCGTGCCTCTCCCCGAGCCAACGCGGCACCCAGAGTTGCGGCAAAAAAAGAAAAAAAGCTGAAACACAAGCGCCACAAAACCTCCTCGTCCCCCAAGAGCCGAAATGGAAGACACATGTCCGTGTCCGCTACACCGCCATGTTTGAAGGGTGTAGCAGCGAGAGGCTGTGTGTGTGTGTCTTTGTGTAGGGAAGCGGGTGTTTGTTCATCTTACGGTGAGCTGTGCTATTATTTGATATTAGTTGAAACGAGCTGTAGGCTCCTGGGTAGATTGGTGATTAAACATGCAGTTACAAGTCTGTGCGTGTCGCACGGTGCGTCAGTGGATAATAGCTTAACAAGGAATATAATGACTGATACACTCGCTATTTACATACTGATGTAACCATTGTAGAAGTGCCTGTACAGTAAACAAAGTTTAATTTCTTCTTTAAAGGGGAAACAAATGATTTTGCTCAAAGTGAAAACATGGAGCTGCAACCAATTAGAGACATGACTTTTGGTGTTATGATGTGGAAATTATCTTTTACTTTATGACAATAAATCGTGTAATGTTACTCTGCTAAAGGCTGGCCCTAACTAAAAGATTTTTCAAATCTTAACAGATGTTGAAAATGTGAGAGATCCCACACATAACAACATGTTATATGTTATTAAATTTAACAGTTTTGTTCCTATAGTGTGTGGTGGGCAGGGATTTGGCCAAACAGCACACCACACACTAACAGATTCATTCATGATCAACAAGAGTCCCGACTAAATAAAAACGTAAATCTTGCAAAATCTCTCGCGATCAAACGTGACTTTAGTGTAAACAAAAACAGCGGATGATGGGCAGGAAGAATTAGTTAGTTTTTGCACTACTTTGTACTGAAAATTCACAAAGAAAAAATAAAAATAATGGATGAAGTCATGGAGACACTTAAATAAACACTTGTGTTGTTGCCTCCATTTCTGAGGTCCATCGTACTACTACTTAAAGCTGCAGTAGGTAGAATTGGAACAAATATGATTAAAGAAAGTTATTTTTATAAAACTGTCACTATGTCCTGACAGTAGTGCATGAGAGAGGTAATCTGAAAAAAAATCATCTACCTCTATGTCCTCCGGTGTCCTCCAGTGCTCCTAATGGCATCTGCAAGATTTCACAGACCAGAGGAAAACAACCAATCAGAGCCGAGCTGGAGCCTGCCGTCTCTGAGCAGCTGTCAATCACTCGCAAACTCTGATTCGGTCAAACTAGGCAGCGCTGATCAAATATGAATCAATATTCTGTTACTGTAATGCCTATTTCTCACATCAAATGTTTTCAGAAACATCTTGTAGCTGTTTAGCTGTAAAATGAGAAAGTTTGTGACCCGGCAGCCATGATCAGTTGAGGAAATACCAAGCACCGCCCATCAGCTGGAGCACAGCCAATAGGAACGCTCTCTCTGAAATTACCTATGATTGGCCAAAGTCTTGGCTATTGGCTAATCTAGTATTGGCTAGATTTTTTAAAGCCTGAAAATAGAGCCATGAGGAGGTGCAGAAGTCTAGTTTTCTCTCAGAACACTTGAATTACAATATGCTGAAAGGTTATTATGGAATTTTTGCCCAATGATGCCAAAAATATTCTGCCTACTGCAGGTTTAATGCTTCGCGTTTTGCATTAGCTCATGCATTAGCTCATGCATTAGCTGCGGCCGCAATGACAGCGGTGGTTGTCCTTCCTTCCTCAGTCAGCTTGGTTCTCAATTGGCTATTGTTCTTTCCCACGTGACTGCGTCATCAGCTGTCCTCTGGGTTCCCCACACACAACAGGATATCCGATTGTAAATATTGAACATGTTTAATGTTTATGATTTGAGATCGGTGCGGCCAGGATGGACTTCCGAGCCAATTGGAGGATATAAAAAACACTCTTAACATACCTCACACGACAGGAATATCTGGAAAGATAATCTTTAGAACCATCAAAAAATCGGGGCTTTGCAAACGATTGTCAGGAGGGGAGAATCGGGCCTAAAATCGTCTAGATTCTCACATTCTCGCATAACACGGCTTAGTGAAACATGTTGATGTCGAATGGGATGACTTCAGACAGAACCTCATCATCATCAGAGCATCAGTGCTCCCGCTTCATGTTTAATTTGAGGATGAACACGCTGTAAAGTAAATGCACACTGTCACTTATATGACAGCGAAGGAGGTAAACTCGAAAAACAATATATCACAGTGCTTAATAACACCTCGAGTGGAGGCACGACGGCTCTGTCAGTTTTCCACTTTAACTTGATTTTCCAGAGCTTTGTTTTATGAAAATCAAAGTAGAACGCGCGCCTGTTGACCTAAATGTTACACATGCACATATTTTACACTTTTCGCGTTATTCTGACTATAGAGAATTCCTTTACAAATTGGTGCAGTAATTACAATTCATGCCTTGCGATTCAATGAATCATTTAACTGCGTGTAAGCCCTTGAAAGGATGAGTGCAGCTAATCCTCAGTAATAGGCATGAATTATGAACAGAAGATGTTGACCGATTCCTGCGTTATCTCTGGCCAAAATAAGACGGCCTAATTGGTCATTTTGAGCTTCTGAAGACCTCCAGTACCATTCCACGCGGACACGCTCCCAGGCCTACATTTCCCATGAGCACCCGGGGTTATTGTGCGCGGATTCACAACAACTTCTCAAAGATTTGACCCATGGTCGTGGCCGCTGGCTTCTCCTCTCTCTCAGGCTCAGCGAGGATGTGAGGCCACTAATTAGGGCAAAGGGGAGATCCAAGGATGCCTAAAACTTTTGGACCCGTTTTCATTTTCCTCTCTCTCTTCTTCCTCTCTGGGGATGTTCTCTCATGGCTGAATTAAGCTGGGGCCGAGTCCAGCCGGTCATGTGCAGTTAAATCCTTCCTGTGTCTTCATATCCCCCCTCCGTTTATTCATTTGGTCTGTGGGCAAAGACCGGGGCCTGGGTTATTAAAGCATCCTCTTATGCCTCCTTCCATCCTTGACTTCACCCTTCTCTTGCTGCTCTCCATCTGCCTTTATTCCCTCTTCCTCGCTGTGTCTCTGGTACCAAGGGCGCCCACAGCTTATAATAAAAGGCATAGGATTTTAAATTAGAAATTAATTTGGAAAATTTGTCTCCAACGAGCACCCTCCTCCTGCCGTTCCTGCCAGAAATATGTTAATATATCATATTAAGTAATTTCTGGGCCCAGATACACATGCTTATGGAGAGAGAGAGCGAGTGTGTGTGTGTGTGTGTGAGAGAGAGAGAGGAAGAGAGAGAGAGAGAGAGAGAGCACTCATCAAGGTTGGATCTCTAATTAGTAAGGTTGGCTCTTTGGGCATGCTCAGTGCAGACCCTGCTAGCACCCTGCTATAGCACCATAGCACTGCCACCACTTAGACCACCTTGGTAGCAGAGATGACAAGCTTAATATAGGAGAGGGTGGTACAGGAGGGGAGGGGGAAGTAAGGGCACCACAGAGAGGTGGAGGATGGGAGGAGAAGAGAGCAAGAACCGGGTAGAAAAAAAGAGAATGGGTGAAGCAGGGCAAAACATTTTCGTGACAGATGCCTGCCTTAATAAGTCACTTTTCCGTGTCACACATAGAGCGAGTTTGTCGTTTTTGTTTTAAAGAGTGACTTAACACCCCCTGAATATCTTGTTCTTGCTGACCTCCAGTGGGTTCACTTCTCACCTTTCTGCAGTGATGTACAAGTGCACTCCAGGGTGTGTTCAGTACACCGCGACATCACTGGTGGGTGTGGTTATAAATGTGCACACCTAGAGGTAAAATAAGCTTGAAACTTTCAACCAGAGCAGTAAAGTTTTACAAAGTGGTGTTAAGTCACTCTTTGAAGTTGCCACATACGCAGACCATCTAGCTGCCCTGTTTGCACCTGAACACTGTTTTGGGGCAGTGGAAACAAACATAACACTGATATGTTATTATAGATGCACCGATTGATCGGCTGCTGATCGGAATCAGCCAGTTTTCAGCCGATCTGTCCCATGTTTCAGATTTTTTGCCGGTCATAGATACTCCTGGCGTTTACACGCGCTTCATTGAATTTCTATACTTCATTGAATTTCTACACGTCAGGTCAACACCCCAGACATAAAGCTCGCAATTTCAAAATAAGCCGTGGAGGGACAACGTTGAAACATTTGGAACAACTAACTTAATCAGACACTTATTATATTATAATTCATTCTCATGCATGCTGCTTAGAGTGACCGGCTCGTCTGCCGACTGCACAGAGCTAAACAGCTAAGGTTAACGGAGGTTGCATTGACTTGCATTATGATGTGCTCAAGCTCTATTCAGAAAAAAATGGGAAGGTAGATCATAACAGTGGTGAAAAAAGTTAGTCTGGACCCTTGCTGTCAGTTATAGTTCTTAGAAAGAAAATCAGAATCGGCAGGTCAGACTTTTAAAAAATCGGAAATCGGAATCTGCCAAGAAAATTGCTCTGTTTTTGGTCTCAACTAACTCCACTACATTCACCAACTTTGCCTGTCTGCCAGTTGGTGCTGGGCAGGTAGTGTACAGTCGTTTTTTTCACTCCAAACCGTGCCGAAAATGATGCTATGAGAGCAATGAGAGTGAACCAAAACAGTAAAATTGCAAGCCGGAAAATTTAAACAATCATCTGAAAGACCCTATAAAGCTCCGCAGAGCTGAAGAGAACTGCAGAGACAGATGAGAAGTTTTTACTGGTTCTTCTTACGAGCTACCCCTTTCACATACAAGTAGTGATGTGATCCATTGTTAATATAAAAACATTGATTGTAGCTGGTTTATCCACAAGACTACAAGCATGTTAAAACACAGGACAGTTTCTAATGGAGAATAACAGAAATGACTTGAAGATGGCGATGGCAAAATGTTTGTGGAGACAGTTAAGTTAACTGTTAAATAAAGATGGGTACAACGTGGAAGAGAGGCACAGATCAGTGTGGATGTTTTGTACATGTGTGATGGAGACTGTTGGTGCACCCACAAGTGTTCTGTGTGCTCAAGATAATAAAAGGTAATGAAAGAGGAATCTGTCACTGTCCGTTACTTGTGTGTGTGTGTGTGTGTGTGTGAGAGGGAGAGTATATACTCTGCCAGCCGATTAGACTGTTGTCAGGCCATTTGGTCACTATAAGCACCATAGATGTGGGTCAGTAGGGGTCTACTACACCCTCTGGTAGGTTTTATCATCTATTCACATGCATAAGCAGAAGTCAGGCGCTGTAGTACAGACAGTGTAAAACTCCATGTGGGGTGGAGGTTGGGGGCGATGACAGGGTTTTCACCCAGGAGGTTGGGGTTTGTATCCCATGTGAAACCAATAACGTGTAGTTGTCTTTGTATTCACAAGCGTTAAGTGTCACTTTCACTTTAGAAACAGTTATTTTAAGCCAAAACACAATGTTTTCCCCTAAACTTAAAGGTGCAACATAACATAACATTCAGCCACTAGATGTCACACCTTGTTAAAAGCCTTGTTAGAAGTGGAAACCAAACGTCAGATATCTTCGACAGAGATAAACAAAACTTTAATTTTGGATTCACCAACATTTTTTAAATGATTAATTCACAATCATAATAATTTTTTTTAGGAAAAGTCATACTTTTATTCGCACCTTTTTTAAAAGCTCCGTGGATGTATTATTTTTATTTTTTTATTTTTTTTATTATTCGTCTATATAAAAATGTTATCAATAACACCTTTAACTAAGTTGTTGCCTAAACCTAAAGAAGTTGTAGTTTTG
>CAKAKR010020015.1:0-15282 GCA_916700685.1 Adelosebastes latens
TTTCAGTCATTCTCCAGCACTCAGCACCATATAGAAGTACAGATAGTACACAGCTGTTGTATAACTTTAACTTGGTGTTTCTAGTTATGTGTGTTGATTTCCAGATGTTTCCAAGTCTTAAAAATGCTGTCCTTGCTTTTCCTAATCTGGCCATAATGTCTTGGTCAGCTCCACCATCTGATGTTACCCGGCTTCCGAGGTATGTGAAAGATGACATACATGTCAGTTGTTGTCCATTTAGCTTTATGACAGGTGGTTCTTTCATGTTGAGGGGCATGACTTCTGTTTTCTTGATGTTGATCTTAAGTCCCAGCATGCTTGCATTCAACTGTAGTCTAGATGTTTTGTCTTGCATGTGACATGGTAGATCTGATAGGAGAGCAAGGTCGTCAGCATAGTCTAAGTCCTCTAAGTTGGAAAAGAGGGTCCATCTGATGCCAGTGTTTGAGTTGTTTAGGGTTTTTCGCATTACCCAGTCCACAACTACAATGAACAACAGGGACGACATCACACACCCCTGTCTCACTCCTGATTTAACAAGGAAGCTGGTGTCATTTGTGCATCCTACTATGCATCTAAAGTCAGTGTAGAACACTTTCACAAGTGATACTATCTTTGCTGGTATTCCATAATGTCGGAGAATTTTCCAAAGACTGTCCCTGTGGAGGCTATCAAATGCCTTCTCGAAATCAATGAAATTGATGATGAGTTGTCTCTGCCACTCTGTACATTGCTCGATGATATTTCTTAATACAAAATACCAAAATCACCAAAATAAACAATGCATATAACGTAAATGAGAACGAAACCTCTGAAAGACAATTCTGAGAGAGCTCCTGTTGGGGGTGAAATAGTTCTACCGGGGCCAGGCAGCAGAGCTTGGCTCTCCAACTTTTCTTCTTGGACTCTTTGTCTCCAGATCATCCAGCCTGGACGTCACGCTGCTCTGCCCTTTCCTTCCCTCCCTCTCCAGCTCTGCCTCCTGCAGGGTTTCTTTGACCTCCTCTGTGCCCCTGGGGGAGGGAGACCTTCTCCTCCTGCTTCTGCAGATGATCGATCTTCTACAGCTTCTCCTCAAGTCAAGTCTCTCCAGCTGTTTCTGAGCCTCATTTCTCTTATTCAGGAGAGCGTCCCCCAGCTGCTCTGCTATCTTGAGTGCCCTCTGAGCCTCAGCTTTCTCATCAATGAGATCTTCACTAAACCACCTTCTCCAGCACCTCCCGAACCCTAGCTTTGATTTTTTAGGAGAGCTTTCGCTAACTGATTAACTTTCTCTTGTGACTTCTGAGCCTATATCTCTTCTCTTGTAGGAGAGCTTTCTCCATAGGTCCCACTTTCAGTGGCTTCGTAGTCTTAGTCTCAACTCGTAAAAAGTTGTGTATCAACATGATCCAATTGGAAGCAACCAAAAAATGAAGAACAAGCATGCCTTTTTTAAGGAATATTCTTCGTTTTAAGGAATATTGGGTTAACTTGACTGTTTGAGAAGCAGAAATGTATCCGACACTGACCTGAAGTGATTTGACGGAAGGTTGATGTCTGTCACTTCCAATTTAGCTGTGTGCAATAATATCTGTAAGTTTAATGTCTCAGTTGCACCATATGATATTTTCTTCAGTATCTTTATAGATAAAGAACAGTTATCCAAACCAAGAGATAAGAGAGCCAGGAGGACTGTAATCTGTGTCTCACATCTATAATCTCCTGCTGCTCTATTACCACTGAATAGGGGACACGACAAGACTCTTTTGTAATTTGTGGCTACAGGGATTAGTAGTGTCTCTCGCCGTGTACTACCTGACAATGAGCAGCAGAAACTGAAATATTGCTTTGTTCCTTTGAGAGGTGGTGATCAGTCTCTCTTCTTTCATAAAGTTCAGGCATGCATGATAACTGATCATTTAAGGTTGTGTATTTCATAAATCTGATCTGCTATAATGAACATTTTTACACTAACAATGGGGTAACATGACTATGTGCATGTAACAGGAGACTTTCAGCGTGTTTGAGCTCACTGTTTTGGTTCCACGGCCGTTCTGTAACCTCACTATTCTGATTCAGTCTGAGTGCTGTCGTCAGTGTCATTTATAGCCAAGCAGGCAGCTATTTTCAGCAAAAAAACTCTGATAAACCCACTGTAGGCTTCCTGCCCAGCAGCTCCAAGAGGCAGACAGACACAGTTCGCGACAAGCTGGTGAGCACAGTGGAGCGTTTAGCAGCTAAAGAGCCAAATATTTCCTTCTGGAGTTGGCGGAGAGCAAAACAGAGCTAAAAGGGGAGTGAATGTTGACTCCAAATGAGTGATAATGTTGCTCCATGTCTGCTGGGTGTGTGAATAAGCAGTTGTTTGCTAACAAGTTCGCCATATCAACGTGTGTTTGAAGCTTCCACTGCCCCCAAGTGGTCAAAAAAAAAAAAAAGATTGCGTTTTTCATTATTGTTCGAGAATGCCAAGTACTAATGTATGCAGTCCATCACTTTTAACTTTGATTCATGTTAAATACTATATGCATCCAACGCTCAACATATAGCAGCTCTTTAAGGAAACGGAAACTTTCCCTGCCCGGTGTTACGCTGAAATTAGTCTCTCATGTGTTTAACTTGCAATTAGGAAATACATTTGAGGGCAGCTGAGGAGCAGCATCATGTCAGGAACCATTGGATTCAGGGCTCTCATATCTTACTGACACTTAAGGAATATTTATATAATCTTAAAGCCCTTCAATTTGAAAATTTCTGACAATATTATAATAAGTGGTATTATCAGTAAAGACACGGGGACTGACAGCGATGCACACCAAACAAATGATAAAGATGGCACAATCCCATAAAAATCCTCCACATTTTGACTTCAAGTCAAAGCCAAAGTAAATGCTCCTCGACAAAAGATTAGAGCTGCGACAGTTGTCAACTATTAAAGGTGCTGTTGATAACATTCAGCCACTAGATGTCTCATTCTCCCTCCCCTGTTCCATTGCATTCACTTCACAACAAGTCGTTGCCAGTTACTTACCGTCAGTCTCAGCCATTTATCCGTTTTTTCCACACTAACTGACGACCCAGAGATACCACGTGATACCAACGTCGTTTTACTATTGGCTCACAAGCCAACATTTTTAAAATGATTAATTCACAACCAAATCATTTTTTTCAGGAAAAGCCATACTTTTATTCGGCACATTTCTTAAAGCTCTGTGGATGTATTTTTTTTTTTTTAAATATTCATCTACTGTTACCAATCAGACTTTTAAATTAATCTCCAACTACTTTGATAATTGATTAATGGGTTTGAGTCATTTAAAAAAAAAAAAAAAAAGTCAAAATTCTCTGATTGCAGCTTCTTAAATGTGAATATTTTCTGATTTCTTTACTCCTCTATGACACTAAACTGAATATCTTTGATATTTCAGTTGTCAATTTGAGCTTTGGGAAACACTGATTAACATTTTTCACCATTGTGTGACATTTTATAGACCAAACAACTAATCCATTAATCAATAATGAAAATAATGTGTGGAGTTTGCATGTTCTCCCCATGTTAGCGTGGGTTTTCTCCGCGGTCTCCGGCTTCCTCCCACAGTCCAAACTGACTCTAAATGTCCCGTAGGTGTGAATGTGAGCGCGAATGGTGGTCTGTCTCTGTGTGTCAGCCCTGTGATAGTCTGGAGACCTGTCCAGGGTGTACCCCGCCTTCACCTAATGTCAGCTGGGATTGGCTACAGCCCCCCCACGACCCTGAATGGGATAAGCGGTTACAGATAATGGATGGATGGATTATTACATTTGAGCCACATAAAGACTGTGTTTGAAGTGTCACTCAAAAACCCTTTTTTTATTGCTATTTGTTTGTGAACATACACATCCGTTGGATGTAATTTTAGCTTAAATAGGTTTGAATGAGCTGCCAAAATTGCTTTCATAGCTTTCAAATTGCCTCATAACCTACTAAATGTGATGGCTTTAACTGAAGACAACAGTTATGAAATGAGCTCCAGTTCAAACATTGACTTGCCTTTATTAGGAAAAAAGGCTCGCCATACGTGATGAAATGGTCACACTCGACTCTTTGCAGCTTGAGGGGAGAGTGTTTTATGGCCAAATGCGATCCTATGGATACCGAGTGCAGTCCCGTGCTATAGATATAGTCATAAACTGTAGAAAAACGGGGGGCAAGGTCTAGAGATGTGGCACCAGTGCCAGTATGGAGGGGAGGAAGAGTGACAACTTCATCAAAGTAAAATGTGTAGAGACAAGGGCACAGAGGACAGCGATGGTGCTCGCAGACAGTTTCTGTCCAATTATCAATAAGAGGAATATAAATCAAAGTTTTGATTTTGCCTCTACTGTAGCTTCTACTCTGTTAATGACTTCCTGGAATGAATTGTTTCTTTATAGGCGCACAATTCATTTGTGGTGTGTGTGGTCTCATCTCGCCTCCTCGCTGCAATCTCAAGTGGAAAACAGACACGAGAGATGTGCGCTGAATACTGCATCCATACCGGATTTTGACTCCCTATTCCCACTGGTCCAACCTTCTGGGACTCACTTGTCATAATCATAGGCATGACTTTCATGCCTATTAATATTGTGGCAGTGGAGCTCTGCCCTCATGTGAATGCCCCCCCCCCCCCCCTTTGTCCTTCCTTTCAGCATATTCTTGAAATGGTGACAAAGTGGCAAAGGAGGCATGTGGCATCATTGGTTGGACTTTAAAGGTTTACATTTGGCAAGTACTGTCTGTATCCACTATGCTCAACACAGGGAGCAGCTGCTGAGAAATTGCGCTGTTACTTCAGCCCATCATCACTAGCCCCAGGGCATTCACAGGCCAGCCTGAGCTTGGCTCCGGGGCTATAGGGGAGAGAGTGCACTTAACTCAGCTGGCTGAAAGAGGCTTTCTGTACCGGGGGGAATCTGATATGGACACCAGCTGGCTGCAGGAACTTAAGTGAGATAAATTGCAAAGTAGTTAGTCTATCCTTCCCAGTTGAAGGTAACAGACAGCGGTTTATCTCTCAGGATACGCCCGTGGTCACACATTGTTGAGGGCACGAGGCCGGTTTGCATCCCGAGGTAGGACCTCGAAGAGATAGCGTTAGCATGGAAACATTAAGATGCAGCACTGCTACACTGCATGTGCTGCAATATTGCTGTAAATATGTGCAAACTATAAGAAACATTTTCATGCATACAATACACAATATTTAAACAGTTAAACTTATCTCAAAACACTTCTTCTGGTTGGTGTTCACTTATTTAAAGCTGCAGTCGGTAACTTTGAGCAAATATGATAAAAAGTTGTTTTTATAAAACTGTCACTGTATCCTGATAGTAGTGCAGATAATCTGTGGAATAAATCATGTTCCTCTGTGTCCTCCTCTGTTCATAATGGTATTTGTAAGATGTCACCGTGCCCAAACAAAAACAACCAATCAGAGCAGAGGAGTCTCTACAGCAGCTGTCAATCACTGCTCGCGGAACTCGATGGGTGGGCGGTGCTTGGTTTTGGCTCGACTCTTCTCAACATGGCGGCCGACTCACAAATTCTCCTTTTACAGCTAAACAGTACACTACAAGATGTTTCTGAAAACATTTGAGGCGTGAAATAGGCATTACAGTAACAGAATATTGATTCATATTTGATCAGCGCTGCCTAGTTTGACCGTTTGATAGGAGTTTGTGAGTTTCGCGACCACTCCTCGAGACTCCTCTGCTCTGATTGGTTGTCTTCCTTCGAGCATGTTGAAGTCTTGCAAATGCCATTAGGAGCACGAGGAGGAGGCAGAGGAGGAGGATTTTTTCACAGATTACCCGTCTCATGTACTACTGTCATGATATAGTGACCGTTTTATACAAAAGAATTAACATATTTGCTCAAAGTTACCGACCGCAGCTTCAAGGGAACAATGTGTAACATTTAGGGGGATCTATTGGCAGAAATGGAATATAATATTAATAACTGTGTTTTCTTTAGTGTATAATCACCTGATAATAAGAATTGTTGTGTTTTTGTTACCTTAGAATGAGCCCTTTATATCTACATAGGGAGCGGGTCCTCTCCACGGAGTCCACCATGTTGCACCACCATGTTTCTACAGTAGCCCAGAACGGACAAACCAAACTCTGTTAACTTTTCCTGCTTGGGCCGGAGTCGATAATGTTATTCTCTCCCGTCGCCGCTACTCTCTCTCTCTCTCTCTCTCTCTCCCTCTCTCCCTCTCCCTCTCTCTCCCTCTATCGGCCACCATAGCTCTCCAACACGCTTGGCACACGGGAGAGGCTTCGGTTGGTTGCAATCTCCTCACCTAATCACTAGATACCACCAGATCCTACACACTGGAACTTTAATCTAAGACACAAAACCCCATTTTACAGTGACTGTTGGTAGAATAACAAGTATAGTACTTAATTTATTGGAAATGTTTGAAACAACATCATCATTAAAGTGCTTATTTATGTTTGTATTGTAGCTAGATTTATTGAGTTTAGAATGCCTGTTTCCATTAATCATTACTCAAAGAACGAATTTGTATTGATCATTAGTAGTTCTATTCCTGCCTTAAAGGAAAACTCCACTGTAAAACGTCAAACCATTTAAAAAAAAAAACTGGGCAACCCGTTAAATTAAAGACTGTTAATTACACCGAAATGAGTGGAAATAATGAATTACTCAGTGAAATAGATTTTTGATTGTGCTGGAATGACATGTGAGTGTGACCAATGATTTTGAAAATTGCTTTCACACCACTAACTGTATTGTCAGAATAGTTGTTAATGGGTGATAAGTGATAACACTGACAGGCTACAATAGAGGGGCTGATGAATATCTTCCTCCCCAGTCATTTCAATTTGATGACTAGTTGTGTGCTGATATGTTGTGTGTACATCTTGTGTTGCCATGGTGAGTACTTACCAGAAGAAAAAAAAGAGTCATATCATTATTTATTATTATAATTTCCACTGTATTATCCTTCCTGTGGAGTGCAGTAGCCGCAGTTTGGAAATGAAGACCATGTTTGTTATATGTAAACTATTACAATACATGAATATTCCACAGTTAAATCAGGTTTTGTGTCAATAATAACTGTATTAAAACCTCAAATCCTGGACTCACTATATTTACACTGACTTCCAGCAGTCACACAGAGAGAAAGCTGGGGAAACAGTTGTCTCAGTTGCTACTGTTATTTCACTCTCCACCCACACGTAACAGCCAGACCAGAATGCAATTGATGTTCTTCGGGGGGTTGTCAAAAAGTAAATAAATTCAGCATCACTGATGATATATAACATTGTGTGCTTCCAACAGATTGTGTATTCACTGTATCCATTGAACTCATCCCGTTTTCTGTGTGCTCTCTGTGGTTTGAAGGTATGAGCTGCTACAGAAGCAGCTTTTACAGCTGGAAGAGGCGGAAGGAGGCTTTGACCAGTTCACGCGCAGCTACAAGACCTTCGGTGTGCATCGACAGCCGAACAACAGCCTGATTTTTTTCGAGTGGGCTCCGGCGGCAGAGGCCCTCTTCCTCGCCGGTGACTTCAGTAAGTAGCCTGAGGAGAACTGTCGGCTCCTGAGCAACATGTCAGCGGTGTGATGTTCACGCTGTTTCCCTAAAGCTTCCACTGACTTTTATTATCTGCTCATTTATTATCTGCTCATGCATGTTCTGTGTTTAAAGGTTCCTACAGAATTCACCCAACATGGATGAGAACATCCTGAAATTAAAGCTGAAACTCGGCGCTTTAAAGCAGCAGTAGGCAAGATTGGATTAAAAAAAAGTTATTTTTATAAAACTCACTATATCCTGACAGTAGTGCATGCGACAGGTAATCTGAAAAAAATCACGTGCCTCTGTGTCCTCCGGTGCTCCTAATGGCATCTGCAAGATTTCACAGACCGGAGGAAAACAACCAATCAGAGCCGAGCTGGAGCCTTGCCGTCTCTGAGCAGCTGTCAATCACTCGCAAACTCCGATCAAACGGTCAAACTAGGCAGCGTGAGAAAATTTGTGACCCGGCAGCCATGTTGAGATCAGTTGAGGAAATACCAAGCACCGCCCACCAGCCGGAGCAAACTTTCTCATTTTACAGCTAAACAGTACACTACAAGATGTTTCTGAAAACATTTTATGTGAGAAATAGGCATTACAGTGACAGAATATTGAGTCATATTTCAGTCTGTGAAATCTTGCAGATGAGATTAGGAGCACCGGAGTACACAGAGGCACATGATTTGTTTTTTCCAGATTACCTGTCTCATGCACTACTGTCAGGATATAGTGACCGTTTTATAAAAATAACATTTTTTATTCATATTTGCTCCATTTCTACCCACCGCTGCTTTAAGTAATGCTGGTATAAGTAGAACTACTCTGCATGCTGGTATTTACTGGTGTATTTACGTTTCATCCCAGCGGTGGAACACCTCAAGTGATGCTATCTCTGCACTAAGAGCAGCTTCGGTTCATGTCCAGACTTTTGGCCTTTTGAAGCTCACAGCTGCACATCTTCAAAGAGGCGGCGCACAAATCACACTTTAAGCAGAGTCCCTGCATGTTTCCGCTTCCGCTTAGTTCGCTTACACCTGGGACGATGGGGGAGCTGCCGATAGATCCTCCTCTGCTCCTCATCTGAATCGATCGAATTTGATCGGAGTTCACGAGTGATTGACAGCTGCCTCCGCTGAATGAACGGCCAATAGGAACGCTCTCTCTCTGAAATGACCTTTGATTGGCCAAAGTCTCCCGTCACGGGCTTTAGATTTTTAAAGCCTGAAAACAGAGCCATGAGGAGGTGCAGAAGTCTAGTTTTCTCTCAGAACACTTGAATATAAATATGCTGAAAGGCTGTTATGGAATTTTTCCCCAATGATGCCAGAAACATTCTGCCTACTGCCGCTTTAACTTCCATAGTTATTGTTTGGATAAAAATAGTGAGTATTTTTTTATTTGTTTTGACATGAATCATGCAGCAAACTGCTGGATGAAAGTGTGCTTCATCCATAATAGCAATCAATTTTCAATATTAAGTCAGATTACTGAAAAGGAAATGATACTTTACCGTAGAGTTACATCCACTGTTGGGACCCAAAAAGGACAAAGAGATTTCAGTGCTAACAGGAAGGTTGCATATCTTCACGGTGCATTAAATAAGAAATTTGACATTTCTGCACTCTCGAACACAAAGGGGCCAAAAATTAAGAAAAAGCGGAGAGAACGGCGGCACAAGGGTATCAGCCCTTTTGATCAACCAACCTGGGAGTATGGGAATGTGGAAAATATTGATTACACAGGGTAAACTTGCATACCGAAGAGGGTTCTTTTGAATGTGGGAGTGTTTGTTAATATTTTAGTAGCTGGTTATTTCATCATCGCCTGCAAAGTTGTTGAGAGAGTGCAACCTCCGTGTGTGCACTGAAATCTCTTATTCCCTCCGGTCCCAACTTTGAAAGTAATTTCAGGTTAATAGTCTTTTGAGTGTTATTTTCACTTAATGTTGGCTGCGAAAATGCAGCAAGATTATTTATTTTTTGTCATCATTAAGAAGATTAAATGAGACTTGGTCTCATCTATCAAATAGATATACAAGGCAATACAAGCTCTCAGTGTCATTTTCTTTCTTTTATCAAATATATTAATGCATCTATTACACATGCCAGGAGTAATATATTACTCTCAACGGACAAACAAAAAATGTAATAATAGAAAATAATGAATAACAAGAAGGATGGTGAAAGAATTCCGACCTGTGCACATAACTCAGATACCACGGCAACAAACACTTGCCTCCGCGCCATTCTGAAGTGACACCCTGCAGGTCATGATAAAGGAAAGCAAATGCTAATAGTAATACCTTCAGATTGATACTGTGCGCAAAAGCGGAGATTTGTCAATTTGTTTATTGTCCCTACACATTTTTCGTGCTAGTTAGTTCTGTTGCTGCCGTTCGCTCTTCCCATATTTCCCCCCGCTCCTTTCCCCTTTTTTTAATTATCTTCCCAGGACCTTGGGCAGCAGCTCAATTCCAACATTCAATTCTGTGAGAGATTACATTTTGACACGGCTCAGTCATATTATTTGATTTCAATTTCATAGTAAATGTGGAAACAGCCCAGCAGCCCTAGTCATGAATATGGTGCAGGTTGGATGCATAATGCACTGTGTTTTTTTTTTAGAGCAGTTTAAGCAAAGGGAGATAAATAAATTGTGAAAAAAAAAAAAATGTGCCTTGGCCTGCCCTGCCTGTGAAAAGTGCTGGTGTTGTGCCCGGTCACTTCTGGAGCATCTCCTGTGATTCATTTTCTACCCTGCCGTTGTTTTTTGCTCATGAATAGCAAACAGATATGGATTACTGAATAAAAACGACATCCTAAATTGACACGCCAAGGTGGCTGCTTTGTGTCCTGATACGTTCCTGTCAGTCAATGACAATTGGTAATGTGGCATCAGCAGGTTGTGAACGTAACGCCTCTCTGTTGTTCCCTCAGAGATGTAATTCAATGAGCAGTGAAGTGGTATTTTATCAGGGTTTTTTTTTCCTTTTAGATGACTGAGCCTGCTGCTTTACTCACTGTTGCAAAAGTCACAGGATACAAGCGAGCGGTGTGAAAACAACAAGAAGGAGTTATGAATTATGAGAGAGAGATTGTGATCACTTCATACCAAGAGAGTAGGGCTGCACAATTAATCGAATATTGATCGCGATCACGATTTTGGCTTCCCACAATTGAATGGACATGATCGACTGCGATATTGACGTTTAAAATGCTCCGCTCGTAGAAAACTCTGCTGCATAAATGAAGCGTTTCCTAAACTAACAGCTAGAGATGAACCGTCAGTCAGCAGCCGATCGAAGCCGGACGTTTTCAGCAGTCTCATATATCCGATTTTTTTGCCGCCACCACATGATGGTTTTACGTCGGCACACAGCGGCACAGACAGTAACGTCACACACACACACGCAACATGTCGTTGGTGTGGAAGTTCTTCAGTGTGAGTGAAGAAGACATAAAGCTGCAATTTGTCACAACTGCAAGTCCAAAATAAGCCGTGGTGGAACAACCTTAAAAACATTTGGAACAACTAGCTTAATCAGACACTTATGTAAGGGATAATGTAAAGCGAGCCGGTCATTGTTGTGAAAGAAACCCTGACTCGGAGCGTAGAGCGAAGGGGTTTCTTTCACAACAATGACCCGCTAGCTGTACATTATCCCGCTTATTACACGGCTACTTACTTAAGAAATCAATGATTTGACACAAAAACGGTCCGCCAGAATCCGACATCAGAACTGCGCCCATAGCAACGGTCTGTTATACATAGCAACGGTCTGCTATAAAGAAATAACAGACCGCAGAACACCGTGATTGACCAATCAGAATCGAGTATTCAACAACGGCGTGTAATAATAGATAGTAATTCATTCCCATGATGCTGCTCAGAGTAATCGCGTAAAGTAATCATTGTCTGCCTTTAACAGAAGGTCCATTGAGCTACATTATGGTGTGTTCACTCTGCTCAGTAAAAATGAGTATTGGGTGATGGTATATTATAACGCTATCATGATGCATTCAAATGTAATCTTGTAAAATGTAGTTTTTGGCGAGAAACTTGAATAAATCCAGTTGTTTGAAGGAGATGTTTTCACACCAATATAAAATAGATATTAGAGAGGGAATAATGACCTGTTTAACTTCCTAACACGAGCTCTAGCAGCTTATGATATACATTATAATTAGAAACTAATGACAAGATTTTTTTTAATCAAAGCAAATATTTAAATAAAAATATGATCTTATTTCCTAATCATTTGAATTGTGTGTTTTTATGCAAATAACCACTATAGATGACAATAACAAAAAGGATAACATTTAGAATTTTTGACGGTTAGAATGTAGCACAACATGGAAGTTAAAGCAATGCTCTGTTTATTTAAATGCAAAATTGCAATAAAAATATTTTGTCCTTAAAATTGATGAATCGTGATTGTCATTTTGGCCATAATCGTGCAGCCCTACAAGAGAGATTCATGTACCCACTTGGGCTTCTCTGTCATCGGCATCATCTATGATCACGTGGCTTTCTTTGATCAGTAATCAGTATGATGTGTGTTCAGTATGTCCGTGTTGTAAACTAATTAATGTGATGTGATGAAATCCTCGCTGTGTTCCCCTATAGATGGCTGGGACAAATTCTCCCACCCCTACACCAAGAAAGAATTCGGCAAGTGGGAGCTGATTCTACCGCCCAAGCATGACAAGTCTCCAGCTGTGGATCATAACACCAGACTCAAGGTAGACAACAGAACATCTTCATGGCTATTGTCACGCCCTCAGTGGGTTTCATCTCGCCGCCGCGGTACGGGGACGTGTCGCTGCAACGTGCGAGGGAGATCCCCTGTCATGTGTGGTGTCTTATGAACCGAATGAAAAACCTGGCATGTCGCCGTCAACAACATGTCACACTCGCAGAGCGCAGGAGGGAGGTGACTGTATGTACACAATCTGCACAGTGGAGGGTAGATACACCTGATGAGGCCAACCGACGGCTCTTATTCCAGCTCCTGTCTGCGGCAGGTATCCCTCAGGACATTTGTGCCGTGTTTGTCTGTGCAACACACGCCACATGATTGGTTTTTAGCCCTGGTAAATAATTCATCAGGGTTAAATGCAAAAGACGCACCTCCCATTATGCATTGTCTCCCAAGCAAACAGCATGGATGAGAAATAATCCTGAAATGAGATGCCAGACGTGGAATGGATGGCATCGCGGCGCCACTCTCCTTGGGACCGGGTCATCGCTGGCACACTCTCGCGCCCCGGACAGGCTGCCCGGCTCCCATTGTCAGCGGAGGTCAGTCTAAGGACGATAAGAAGCAGATGGAAAAGCTGGCACCTGGCCTTTCCTTGTGCACCCCCGCTGCCTGTGAATGGCTGTCTTGCTGTGAGCTCCACTTTAGAATTAGTTCCACAGCACTCCCTTGTGGAAGCACAAGCCTAGCTCCAATCACTCTCATGTAGAGCAGCTTGCCCTTCTATCCCCTTTGTTCAGAGCCCAATTTGTCTCCATAAACAAGCCTTTTGTGGGTACAGTATTTACAATGAGCTCTGTATGTATGCAAGAGAAGTGAAACGGAGGTGTTATTAGAAGCGATCAAACGCCCACTTTTTTATCCACACTTAACTTCTCGCATATTGCCCGGCTCTTATAGTTGTTTTTCCTGCTCATGCACCCCCTAACCCAGCAGTCAGATTTGCCTTTAATATTCCTAATGCTGGCCAATTTGTCTGAAGGACCACCGCTCTGTCAGGCTTTATGCCAGTCCATTTATCCAACTATCTTTTCCTAATCCTATAAACTGTGAAGCATGTCATAAGGGGAGCCAGGCAGCTAACCCCTAGGTGGCCTGGCCATAATGAAAAAACCCCAGAGGGGGGTCTGGCCAACGGCTCGCAGGCAGGTGGCATTGGAACAGTCATTACTTCACAACAGTAGCCAGAATTAGTTGGGTTCTAATGCCCGTTCCTGCAGGGGACCAAACAGGGCGAGCACATACTGTGGGTAACACTACAGGATCGATTTCTTGGTGGGTTTCTCACGCTGGCTTTCTCCTTTCTTATTTGACTGATGGAGGCAAAGTAACTTTTCAGTTAGATTTCCAAACTATACTTATTTGACCCCCTTCCAATCCTCAATTGCAGACATAATAGATGAGAGGCAAAAGGATAATGATTTAGATTTCCTATTTTTCTAAATTGCTCCCTGGCTCAAATCCCCTCTCAAGATGGGCCAGCGAGTGGCTGTGTTAAAGACCAACAGAGGAGTAGCACAAAAATAAAACACAGGATAATTACCATTGAATCCAGATTCACCACAACAAGTATCCTGGTCAATACTGCAGCTTTTTTTGTCCTGCATCTCCAGTGCTCTCCGGGAGCACAGTATAATAGGTTTAAAGCGGTGAGTTTTGCATTGGAGAGCATGGGGGGGGTTTTCATGTTGACACGTTGAAAAATGTTTTGTTTATTGGTTGAACAATCTGCACCATCTTTTCTGTGTAATGGATGGGGAGTACGGCACACTTTTATGATGTGAGCATTTCATGGCTGGAAGATGTAAATAAATGCTGACTTTAAACCGGCATACGTCCGGTCGGTGACAGAAACACACAGGAGTCACAGAGGAACCTGAAGCCTCCGTTGATTTGTGGCCAGGCCTCTCTAACTACAGGACCATCATTTCTGGCAAATTCTTTTCCTTTTTTTTGCAATGACGTTTTCACTTTTGCAGCACCTTTTTCCACTTTACATTAGTTTGAATACTATCATTCTTTATTCCTCCTTCTTGTAGCTTTTTAACTGTGATTTCCAGCGCTATTATGTGTACCATGTGGTCTGTATTCTGTCTGCTTATGTGTCCCCTTCCTCTCAGCTTATGTAAAATGTCTGACGTGTCCCCTCTCTATGTCGTTGTTTAAGTGCCCTTGCTATAACATAACACTCATTTGTCATTTTTTTCCCAGGTGGTAGTTCACACCAAGGATGGTGAGCGGCTGTACCGGATCTCGCCCTGGGCAAAGTATGTAAACAGGGAGGAGAAAGCTGTCGTCCTTGACTGGGTTCACTGGGATCCCCCTCAGCCATACACTGTAAGTTATTATTGTAATGTTTTATTTAAAAAAAAAAAAAAATCAGTGTTTACTTAAAGGGACTATTTGTAACTTTTTAAGCGTATAAATGTAGCGGGTCGCCACACATGCGCGTTCGCATATGCGCGCTCGCGTGTGGCTGGAGCCTCGTCTCCGCTGCCTGCTCTCCTTCACTCAGAATGCGCGCGCGTCCTCGCTGTCTCGCTCCACCTCTAGACGTGAACGCGCGCTCACTACACACTGCAGAAGAGTTAGTTTAGCTCTGAGAATATCTAGTGAATGCACAGGGGAAGTTTGTGCAGAAATAAATGCTGCAGTTCCTCCAGACCAACAGAGCTTTCCCGTGTCTTGTGAAGTGACGGAGCTCTTCAGAGAGTTACGTTACCCTCTCGTTACCGACCGGGTGCCGGTGTCTCCTCTGCTCTCTCCGGCTGCGGGCGGAGAGAGCAGGGAGACACACTGCAGAGCCCCGCTGCTTCAGCCTGCACTTAGGCAGGAAAAGCCAACACTAGGATCAGATCTAAATCATGTTCATGGAGAGACCTTCGTCTGGTCAGCTAACATTACTGCCAAGCAGCTGAAATATAGAGTGATATTGTGCTTTTAGCTGACGTGTGTCGCCTCACTGTTTTGAGC
>CAKAKR010020111.1:0-29971 GCA_916700685.1 Adelosebastes latens
GTTTTTTTATTTTTTCGACATACTATACTATGACTGTTTTTTTCGACACACTAAACTATGCCGATTTTAATTTTTTCGACATACAGTACTATGCCTTTTTTTCGACATACTATACTATGACTGTTTTTTTCGACATACTATACTATGCCGTTTTTTTATTTTTTCGACATAATATACTATGACTGTCTTTTTCGACATATAATACTATGACTGTTTTTCGACATACTATACTATGCCGTTTTTTATTTTTTCGACATACTATACTATGACTGTTTTTTTCGACATATTATACTATGCCTTTTTTTTCGACATACTATACTATGACTGTTTTTTTCGACATACTATACTATGCCGTTTTTTTATTTTTTCGACATACTGCCCCCTTTCAGGTATACACCATTCCAGCAACACTAATTCATGTGTTATATGTCACATTGACTCTTCTTTCGACATATTATACTATGGCTTTTTATGACTCTTCTTTCGACATATTATACTATGACATATTTTCAACATACTACACTATAACTTTTTTCTCAACATACTATACTGACTTTTTTTACTATACAATGACCATAATAGCACAACGCCCACCCCGGTCGCCGTTCCTTTTGTAAAAAAGTCATAGTACAGTATATCAAAAAAGTCATAAAAGTCAGTATATGTCATAAAAAGTCATGGTATATTTTGTCAAAAAAGTAATTGTATAGTATTTCATAAAAACTCATAGTGCCATAAAATACCATGCCATTACAATATCTTATTTGTTGCACATACCTTGAGACCTTGCTTTTGTGAGTCGGAACGTTAATGACATCTCAGAGTTTTCATGTGGGTGCCATGCTTCCTCAGCGTTTCATCGAAGAGCCCATTACACCTCCAGAGGGTTTGGCGATGAGCCCTGGCGTCAGGCTTGGCTCTTGCTCTTCAAGGCCGAGTCCTCCACTCCCTTGTTGCACGTGGCCAGCGATGTCTGGCTGACTTTGCCTGCTCTGTAGCTGCTGACAGGGTCCACTTCCTCCCAGTTGCCTGGGTGGGAGCAGTTTTGGCTACACATGGTTCACGGGATTCTGTCAGTGTCATCTCCAGCCTTTGTTGTACTTGTACTCCTCAGAAAGACTGGAGACGGGAAGTTTCAGGATGCTTTTTCCATAGAGACATAAGGATGTTGCTAAGCCATCTGGGGAGAACCAGACACTTTCTGGCGAATTAACTGATAATCCCCTCCATTTTGCCTGGCAGCTTGTTAGCCTTTGAGACTGGGGCCTCGTAGATGGTCAATGGCCATATCAGCCGGAGAAGGAGACCAAATTGAAGGCACCAGAGTTACAACCTGCCATGACTTTTCGGTACTCTTGAGGTCGCTGGTGGTGTCCTGCCAAAGCTGGTCTACTTGGTCTGTGTCTTTGAGGGTTGCATCATACCAGCGTCCCAGGCTTTTGACTGGCTACTCTATCACAGATGGTATGGGCTCATCACTAATGTGGAAGCATTGATCTGACAGCTTCCCCTGGACAATTGATATGCTCCTGGACTTGCTCGGCTTATCTTCATCCGGGCCTACTCAATGTTCTCCTGCAGCTTTCTCAGTATTCACATGGTGCATGCCTTGGTTGTGTGAGTGTGGTCATTACATCCATTTATTCCTTGATGAGAGGGAGCCGTAGGCCAGGTTTTAGCTGCTCTCCTCCCACCACCCACCGAGATGCTTGGAAGATGACCTCCACGGCCATGATGAAAGCTAGCGAGGAGATGGTGCATCCTGCCTAGATGCCTACTTCCAGATGTTGCCATGCCTCGGTGTACTAGGCTGTCTTCAAGCACAGCTGCACGTCCTAGAAGTAGGCAGTGATAGCCTCTGGGATCCTGAAGTAGTTGAGTGCAGTCCAAAGGAGGTTATGAAGAACCGAGCCAAAAGTGTTGGCAAGGTCCAGGAACACGACGTGGAGATCTCTACCATCCCTTTTAGCGGCTTGGAAAGTCACCCAGGAGAGCCTGGAATTCCTTCTTTCTGCAGCGATGTATCGATAAATTGGTTCCTTTCTAAGTAGACAGACAGCCTGTGAGGCACTGAAAAAGATTTTGCCTTCAACGTTCAAGAGGCTAATTTGGCAAAAGTCCTTTTCCTTAGCAGTTAGGATGCCTCCTGCCCTGCCAGGCTGTTGGTATTGATTGTTTCTGCCACACCACATTCATTAGTATCCACAGAAAACGTAAGACGTCTGGTGCGTTTTTATAAAGACTTTATCACACCACTCCACTTAGGGGCTCTGCGATGTTACGAGTTTGCCACTTCCTTCTTGAACAGACCCTTCACCAGCTTGAAGGGGTCTTTGAAGAAGCTTGTCCTGGTCTGTTCCTTCTTCTGTGTCTCTTTCTCAGGTTCTCCGCTCTCCAGCACTGTTAGCCAGTTTTTGATTTCTGCCTGCAGCAGGTCTATTCCCTCCTTCTCCTCCTCTGAGCAGCTTCTTCAGCTGCCTTCTCTCTTTGACCAGCTGCTCTATTTCCAGCTGCCTCCTGAACTCGGTTGGGATAGATGATGCATTCTTCTTCTTTAACGCAGCTCCAAAGCGTTCAGCTCCGTAGCTGTAGATCAGTTCTCCTATTCTCTCTAGATTCTTCTCTGCAGTTCCTCCAGTTGTCCAAGATGTTGCTGAGGTCTGTGTTGACCATTTTCCACTTCTTTTTCTCACAGGATATTGGCCACATGATAAGCGGCTTTCGCCCCTGGATCTTAGTCTCGGTTGCAGGTTGTGGTAGGATAGGCTCGTGGTGCTCGGCTGTGTTTGATTCCTCTTCCTCTGGTGCAGGTGGATTGCTGTCCTGTGGACTTTGGGATTCGTCCTGCTGCTGAACTCCAGGTGACTGACTCAACTTGCTTCTTAAAAAGTAGAGATCAATGCGATGTTCCTGTTCCACAAATTTCAAGCACTTTTTCCTGCCATGATGTATTCCCAGGCCTGCAGTGGAGGTTACCTTCGCCCAGCCACAAATGCAACTCTGGAACTTGTTTCCTGATGCAGGTGTTGTAGTCATGCTGATCATCTTACTCGCTGTCGGTTTCGTTCCTGGGTCGATTGCTGTGTTGTCTGCCGGTGAGTCATCTTCCACCCCTGCTCTTGCTGACTCTGGAGGTATTTCCTTCGTTGAACTTTTCGTAGGGTATAGTATGTCACTAAAGTCATAGTATACCGTCATAAAAAGTCATAGTATAGTATGTCATTAAAAGTCATTGTATGTGGAAAAAAGTCATAGTATACTATGCCATAAAAAGTCATAAAAAAGTCATGGTATAGTATGTCAAAAAAGTCATACAAAGTCATAGTATAGTATGTCAAAAAGGTCACATTAGGCTAAAGTATGTCATAAAAAGTCATAATACAGTATGTCAAAATAGTCATAAAAAGTAATCGTATAATATGTCAAAAAATCACAAAAGTATGTAGGTCTGGGTGTCGTTTAAAAAATGATGATATCAATACCAATACCAGTACCCTTAAACGCATACCAATAGTACCAATAAAGCCTAAGCCGATACCTTTTTTTTCTACTTCATTCGATACCCATCATGTGAATGGAAGCAGTCAGTTGCGTAAAAAATGCCCCCACCACCGCATTTATTTTTTATCAAAGCCCTATGTGTATGTGCCTGTCAATTTTGTGATTAAAGTTCATTTCTGCTGGCCAAAATAACCCTTTTCCTGCAGGTTTAAGGAACATTAAGGACTTTTTATTTAATTAAAAGGTCTTGTATTTTTTAGTAGTAGTTAATGTTATTTTAAAGCCATTTGGAACTATTTGGCTGAGAATGGTAGCTACTAAAGCCAAACAGTAACTATCACCAATCTCATTACTGGACAAAAAACTCCAAAGAAAAACAGGATCCCATAGACTTTAATTTTAGAAGTAAAACTTTTTAAAAGGAGATAATGCCTTAAAATATCTTAAGAAATAGAAATCGTACTGAAAATTTGCGTTACTGTATCCGCAATACATATTGAATAACAAGTGTAGGCCTGAAGCTGTATATACTGTATTCCCACAAACCTAACGCTTTTAAATGGTGTTGTTTGCAAAAAAAATATGTAGGCTCGATGCTGACTGTGAAGCGTCGGTATCATGACTGAATAAATTGGAGTAAGCGTGGACGTGAGGGAGATGGATGTGACTGTCGCACGCCGACTCAACGTGAGCGCCCTTTTTTTTTCCCTCTCAGCCCTGGAGGTATAACTGGCCTCCCTTCAAAAGAGGGAGCTTAAAAACAACCTCCAAAAGAGTGAAAGCCGTGCTGGGTTGTGGTGGGCGTCAGTCAACCAGTCAGTCACTCACTAGTCAGTCAGTCAGGCAAAGGCCCCGCTGTCTCCCACTCCAGAAAACAGGTACCCTGAACTAGTTTCTACAAAAGCTGAGTCGGAGATTTAATGCAATATAAAGCCTCTGGGCCCTTTTAGCAATTTGGAGTCAACACACAAATACGCCCACGCTCAACTGGAAAGACTTTCCATCCCTGCCCCTTCATGTGCAAATGTGCTGAATGGAGGTGTGTAAGCATGCGCTGGTGTGTGCGTCTGTGTGTGCTCAGTTTCCCTACTGAATCCTTCCCACAACTCCCTCCTTCCCTTTCTGATCTGTAGCAACACATCAATGGCCAGTCAGTTCAAAAACCCAGTACAGAAAACTCACAGTACTAGCTTTGCTTTTTTTTCTTTCCAAATAACTGTCCATTTAAACCGCAATCTCCCAACGTGGTTCCCACCTACGCTGTGTGGGGTGAAGCATGCAAGTAATTTAACACATGATGATCATTCAGTAAAGTGAGGAGTTGTTGATACCCTGCAGATTGGCGAATCTGTTCCTTTGTGAGAGCAGGTTTTATCCAAGGAAAAGTTCTTTACGAGACACTATCACATCCCGCCATATGGCAATGATGCAATATAAAGTTTTTCTCCAGATGCCAGTAATGCCTTCTGCAATATTAGACTGAGTGCCGCTCTTGATACTGTCTGTGTGATTGGCAGTATTTCCAGCTGTTGGTAGAGTTAGGAGCCTGTGAAGGCTCAGTGTTATTTATGCTGACATCAGCTTTGGCATCTGTTGCTTATCTGAAACACTGAATGAGGGAGATATATTAAAATATACAGTGATATTATGTTGTTTCCTTGAGATGGTGGGGAATTATATCCTTAAAAAAAACACAGTTTTTGTCTTGCCACTTTAGCTAATCAATTCAAGTGTTTGCCTTTACAGCTGCATGATAAACATAATAATTACAGTGCTAGTTGTCAGATTTTGCTATATTAACACCACTCAAAGTCTGAAGTCAAATCACCTCAGCAAAAAGAGCTAAACCTAATGTAGACTTAGTGTTATATGCAAGTTTAGTTTTGGGAAGTTTTCGCAGGAATGTCTTTCGTCTGACTCGGTTGACACCTTAAACAAACCTGACCGTTGTTCTGAAAACCGAAGGTGAAAGCAAATAGTTAGTTTCGCCATCAAATAGAGAATGTGGATGGGAGCTGAAGCCAGATAAATAAAAAACAGCAGTCCCTGAGCTACAAAGCCTGAGGCTATTGCATTGCTAGCAGGCAAACAGCCACCCGGCTGCCCCAGCAGGGTAGGAATATATCAGACAGCCTATTGGATACCTGACAGCTGATTTAGCTCCCCCTTAATGAGCAGAGTGCCCTGCTGCAAAAACCCCACAATCTGTTACATAACATCATAAATAGCATGCACAGTAAGAAGCAGACTGCTAACACTGGCACAATCTTGTGAAATCATAAGATGTTATATTTAGTACACAATGCATACTTCGCAGTGAGTAATTATTGTGAGACTATTAGTGTGTAGAAATATATTTTTTTAATATTCAAAACACTTTAAAATGTCTTACTGTGATTGTTCAGGAAATTATATAACACTGTTACATTAAAAGCAGAATTAAGACAAGAATTAAGTAAGGTCAAATCAAATAATAAAGTATTAAGTAGTTATTTATCCAGCTATCTACATAGTGATGTTGTTGAGCCTTAAGTGTAAATATACTGCAGTAAAAACAGTATCAAGAGGGTAAAACTCACTTTCTTTTGTATTTTTCCTGTTGTCAACAAGACGAGAAAAGACCAAAGCCAACAATGTGTGACTTCGTCTCTCAATACTTTTTGACTTCCCTAACCCCTCGGCCCCAAGCCTATTTGTTCTTTCTGATGATGTGATAACGGGTCACAAACAAACAGTATAGTGACATTTTTAAAAGACGCAAAATGATTCCCTAACTGAAGTTTTTAGCAAATGTAATTCAAACGGGAGTAAATAGTGCATTTGTTGGGGACAACTTTCAGGCTGCGGATTAATACACATTTGTCGCGAGAGTGAATATTTACAGCAGGAAGACTGCGTATGGCGGATCGACTCTAAAATAAACTACATTGCTCATGTTCATCATAATGAATGAACATGTCACCCAGTGCTATGCTAAGCTATCGCGCTCTGGCTAAACAGGCGATACTATAAGGAGATCTAATCACTGTTGGTTTGATCTAGGGCCGGGTGATATGGCCAAAATCTTTTATCACGATAAAAGTCATTTAATTTCTCGATAACGATATATATCACGATTTAAGTGAAATTATAGAGAAAAAAAAAAATATAGGCCTAGCCTATATTGTGATAAAAAAGATATAGAAAACTATATATGATAGACATTTTATATCATTTAGACGACATATATTGTCATATTGCCCAGCCCTAGAGTTTGATCTTTTCATAGGATTTAAGAAAAATATTGAATATCACCACATGTATCCTTTAAGAGTTAAGTAAGGCTATAACAAGGTAGCCAATATAATGAAGTAGAAGGACACCGTCCTTTTATTTGTGCTCATGAATGAGCAGTTATTTGATAAAGCAGTTACATTGGTGGCCATGTCATTAGTCCCTGCAATTGATCTGGTTGCTTGCTGCTAACGGTGCTAACAGTGAAAACAAAGGCAAACACTGCTGACAGAGCTAATAGTGTTAACCTGGAGAGGAACCGCAATGGCGCCAATGGTTGGGACGGAGTTATCAGCGCTAACCGGCGTATGAGAGCAGTGCAGAGCGGCGGCCGTGAGCGAGCCAGTGAGGCACGCTCACTTACACAAACATGCGCTAAAAGCACGCGCGGGCGGCCCGGCTATGTCAACAAAGCACGGAAGTGTAAACCCGTATAAGGAATACACTGCAGAGTGAAAAATACTTGTGTACACCAAGTCATTCAATAAATGCTCTATTCAGATATTAACATGTGATAATATTAAACAACACTATAACAATTAATGAAAACTTAAGTGGTCTAGCAGTAGTGGGACTGAAAATCATATTCTGACCTTAGCAAGACTTACTTGGAAGTATATATGTTCTGACAACACAGATGTCAGAGGAGACCCTCAGGACCCCAGCCTGTCACCGCGGGCTAGCCAAGGGGGGCTAAGTTAATCTAGGCTAGGCCAGAAAGGGAAGGGGTCACAGTTCACTGTGTATGCCCCGCTGCTTCAGCACCGGCTGACAGGCCACAGGAGTCTGAAAGTCCATGATGTACTGGCATTTGCTGGGCTCCTTCACCGATCGCAAGGCTGTCTCCGTTCCGCATGTCAGTGTGACCTAGAAAAGCACAAAGGAAGAAATGTTGAGGTGGTGCGGGGAGAGGAGCCGTTGTTAGCCTGAGTCAAGAGCCATGCCAGATTTATCTCCCAATGGAGACTGATTGAAGACGCTGTCCTACCTCTTGTTTTAGGGATTTTCTAAGCAATTTCAAACTTTTGTGAAGAAATGGGATTCACTACAAATTATACAGAATTATGCAAAAAAACAAAAAAACAATACAGTATTAGAGGAGTTGGAGATTCAAACACATCGGGTCTCTCGTCAAATAAAATATCACACTGTACATGAAGAGTTTCATCGCTGCCTAGCCTTCAACCAGAGTGTACAAAAGTCTTAAAGTGTTGCTGTGACTGTGGGACACTGTGGCGTTATAAGGACATAACATGGCCCCCCACGTGTGAACAGTGATTATCACTGTCATGACTTTAATAGGTGACTTTGACACTCTCTGCAAGAGAGTGAAAGGGAAAAGCAACTTATATTACTTCTAGGGGGGTTTCCATAGCAACCCCTCACATCATACAGCACCCTGAGCAGACAATCCCTCTGGCGAACAAAAGCACCTGGAGAGGGAGAGAGAGAGAGAGATGGGAACTTGACAGGTATTATTGAGCTGAAGTTTCAGGCTGGTACGACGGGTGATTTGGTTTTGTCCCATACTTGGATTAAAAATAGAGTCTTTTGTTATGTCACTTAGTATCTTGTTGCACTGAGATATTAAGTGGGTGTATGCCGCTTGGTGAGACAAAGTGTTTTCTTATGTGTGTGTGCATGATTATTGGTGATTCAATTTTGACTTGCAGGTGCCAGAGCCATGGCTCAATGTTAGGGGCAGTACTTTAGACTTTTATTTTTGTGTGGTTACAAGTAAGTAACTTTTCCAGCTTATGTTTTTCTTGACTCTTACTTGTTATATATGTTAAAGAGGACCTATTATGCTTTTGTGCTTTTCCCCTTTCCTTTAGTGTGTTATATATATATATTTTTTTTTTATGCATGTAAAAGGTCTGCAAAGTTACAAAGGCCAAAGTCCAGGCCAAAGGGAGTTACTCTTCCCCCACAGAAACACTGCTCCTGAACTGACTGAAACATCTTGCTTGAAGTCCCGCCTTTTCTTCTGTAATGTAGTGATGTCACCAAGTAACACATTTGCATAATACCTGCCTAGCGGCTAGTTTGGCACGCCCTCATACAAAGCTAGTTAGAGCGGAGCAGGAGCGGAGTTAGAAGAGTTTGGTTCGGTGGAGCTCAGACAGATGGTGCCTTTATATGACCTACATAAGTTAAAGGAACAGTGTGTAACATTTTTGGGGGGATCTATTAATAATAATAATAATAATAATAATAATAATAATCTACAATTGTATTGTAATTACAATAGGAGAGACCACGAACTGCATCCCGAGGATAAAGAAACCACATGATTAGCCCCTGTGCTACTTATTCAAGAAGGTTGGTTGGTCAACAGGTCATAACTGCCTTTCCACTATATATTTGCTACCGTATCCAATGCGCAAAAAGCCCTAATTTGTATGTCCTATAGGTCATGAAACATTAAAAACAGTGCTTGCCTTTGTCTTAAATATGGATGATAATTAGGCCTTCTCTCTAACGTTAGCCTTTCCATCCTACTCCTAAGGTTCACACGCAGTATCATCCCGCACGCACACCGGAGTTATGAATAAACAAGAACCATAAACTAATCACAGGTTGTGACCACGAGGATTCTTCCCAAGAGATGTGCTACACATGTATTTTCAAATACATATTAAGTAACATAACACATGAATAAATGACAACTGCCTCATGCCAATTTACTTTCACACAACCGTTCATATGAGTCAGCCGTCACTCTGTTTGTCACACTAGAGAATCCAGTGTACAGTGTCGTTCATACACTTTACTGATAAACCAGAGAACTGTAGAGTAACACTGGGCTTCATGATCAAAGAAAACAGTAGTTACCTTATGTACTCTATAGCAGAATGCATCGTAGGCCTACTCTCTCTAAGGGTCTGTCTGATAGTCCGTTACGTGGATTCAGTGGGACACTTAAAAAAGATAAAAACAAAGCAAATCCTCTTTCCCACCACATAGCCTGTATATCCCCGTAAGACAGGGGAACCCTATAATTTTAACATTAAGTTAAAATTTTTGTATCAATTCATGATCTTTATAATGCCTGGTTTTAGCACCATTATTTCCCCGCATCCATGCTATGTGCATGAATAATAATAAATAAACACATAGGCCTATATTTAACTCATTGCTCACATGTAGTCACAGTCCAGCACTTTGAATTCAATTAATAACTGAAACAGTTGAGTTCTCCCTTCCCCACAGACTCTTAAGATACACTGCATGCTGCTTGAATTTGGATTACCTCAATATCCACCGCTGAAACAATACATCACTGGTCCCTCTACTCAAGTATAACGAGAGAAGTGTGTTTCACCGCTGAAAGAGTGAGCGCTACCCAAAGACGAGGTTCAGCATTTCAAATATAATGAGCGTCGACTTCTGACGAGACTTCATTTGTGCCGACTGCACTCGGTTAGGGGGTCGTATCAAAGGAATTCAATTTAGTCTTTTCAAAGGGGGCCCCTGGATGGCACGAGGACATACATTTGCAAACGACATTCATTGGACTCTGATTTGAAGAGGGGGCCAGGCAAAGAAAATAAGATGATTAAATGTGCTACGTTTTCAATTGAGCAAATTCGCACACAAAAAAATGTAAATGGGTCTCATAAAAGTGGCTGAAAGACGAGGCAATACTGGGAAAATAGAGAGAAGAGTGGAAGAAGAAAAAAGCTGCAGGAGAATGCAACCGGAGCAACATTAACCATTAAACCAATGTAGACTGACAGAGGGGGGGGGAAGCAAGTCAGCTTCCATCATCTGGCTTTGAACAAAACATCTTTTTTGCCAGGCTGCTGAGTGGGCCATGAGGACTGAACGTCTTTTACTGATTGACTGACTAACTCTCCATTGTTGAAATACACATGCGCAGAATGAGGCATGCAGAGAGCAGACTGGGTGAGAAGGCTTCAAATTGTCCCTGATGAATGTGGTGAGAGGAGCTTCGTTTTGGCTGTTTTCTTTAGCTTTCCCTCTGGAAATAATCAGTCCAGGCTTCTCTACAGTTAACTTAAGTTGTATTTATTTTGTAAGGTGGACTGTTAAAGTCATTATCTACAGCATCTTTTGGGTTTCTGTGGTGGGAGGAGTGTTTTCTAAAGTGTGTAGCTCTTCTTGGACTAAAAAGAGGGTTTAGTATCATTTATAACCAAAGAGTCATGTCTCAAAAGTATGCAAGGATAGATTTATCTAGGCCCAAACTAGTTTTGCCACAGTTTCAAACTAGCGTAAATTCTCAAATAGTGGCTGGGGCTTTTATTTACCTCAGTGGCAGAGAGAGAAGCAGGCCTTAGGTTTATATTAGATACAAGCCTTTATTGCAAATTTCCCCTGTTCCCCAGTTAATGAAATCTCTACATTCCTCCAAATTAACTGTTCTTGATAAATTCAGTATAATGTCCATTTCCACAACACTAATTCCATCAGCACAGCAAGAGTCATGTCAGGCGTTCCCACTTTACATCTAATGGCATGGATGGTAACTGCGATTGAAAACATTGCAAAATGGAAGTAAATAATTTGGTTTTCTGTTAGAGAGAAAAGTAACTCAGAGAAGCGATTGGCGAAAATGATGCAACTGTAGTAGTACTGATGGAAATTTGACTCAATTTATCAAGACAACAGGTACGGGAGCAGATCAGAAAACAGGGAGACGTCTTTCTAAAATATGATATACTACTATGTGGTAATGGCCTGTTTTTTTTTTTTTTTTTAAAGGTCTAGTACTCTCTGCAGTTGAGGTAAATACAGGCCTCAACCACTATTACGTTGTCCTGTAATATTAACTGACTCTTTAAGTACTGTAACATGTTTGTATGGTATGGTTTCATGGTGTCAGCATTTACCAGATTGTTCTATGAAGGTATCTGAACCAAAATGACTGGCTCACATTTGTGTTGTCTGACAATGTAGACCATTATGTAAAATTACAAAAATAAAATGCATAATTGGTGTCGTTTTTTTATTTACTTTTTAAGTCTAGAATGTCCACATTTAGCATAATGAATAAAAATCCAAATGAGGTCTGTATCACATCTTTTATTTAGGTTGGAATTCTAATGAGCTCTGCAAACGACTTCTTTTTGTTCCCTCATCCTTTACTGTAGCATCTATCCATCTGTCTATTTCACGGTGTTTTAGTGTGTATGTGCCATTTGTTCATCTATTTATTTGTTTATTCATGTCCGCCTCTATGTATATGCTCCCATTACTGTGAGAAGTGTGTCTTACTGTACACAGCACTTACTGTAGTACTGCGTGAACCTCCTTGCCAGCAGGGTTCTCCATTCTCATACACCATCTGACTGTACTGGTTCTTTGGTGTTCCTGCCCACATCCCCCACCTCCTGAAACAATAAAAAAGAAATAAGAAATGGTGAGTTTTTATATTTTCATAAAGTGCATGTGGAAACCAAGTTTCTGTCTATTCAAGTAAGTCAGGCTAAACAATAATCAGTAACGTCCTACTCTTTTTATAAACATTTGGGACAAATTGAGCACAGAAACGTACAGTAAAATTTGTTTTAAACACCACTAGGTTGGCTTAGTGAAAATCACTTCCTCCCAGCGAACATAAAAAGCTGGCAAGATGGCCAGTCTGGCAGTGCCCTCCTTTGGATCCTGGCACCAGCGCTCTCGCGTCCCCTCTCCTCTTCAACAATGGAGGGGAAATATTAATTACCATTTTGTCAGAGTTAATTCTGTGTGCAATACCACACGGGGGAAGGAGAAGAGAAAAACACGACGCCAGTGAAGCCCGTCGCAAATGAGGCCGTGCCTGCCCAGTGCTAGCTAATTACATTCTCACCAAACATTTCAAGGGGAGTTGAAACCAAAGCAAACCAGGGTGCCAGTGGACACTGTCCAACAAGGCTCGCAGTGCTGACAGATGCCATTTGATTATGCTTCCACCAGCTAACTTCCTCTGATCTTTTGTTGAACTCGAGCGGCTTCTTTTGAGGCGGCGTCGACCGCAGTCGTGCTGCTGGTTGAGTATTGATTTTTGTAAAACATTGTAATCCTGTTAGGGAGGAAAATCATTTCTGCATTTGGTGCATGGTCGATTGAAGATTTTACTGACGTGTGTTTCTCTGATCTCTTGCCCTACATAGGCTAGCAACTATTTTCTGTCTGCAATTGCGAAATACTCAGAACGAATAATGAAATCAATCACTTCACTTTCAGGGAAAGCATACATCACTAAAATAAAACCTGCAAGCCTTTTTGCAAACGGCTTGTCAATGTTCTGTTAATCATTCTGGCTAAAGAGCTACAAGAAGCTAATAATTCAATGTATTGTTCTTTTAATCTGCCCTAAGTGCTTTTTCTCACCAGTGCCAACCCTGTCACAAGTGCACAACACTTGATCAATGGGCCTACATTGACCTTTCTACAGGGGATTAAAGTAGCAAGATCTGCTTCTTTCTTTGAAGACTGCTTTTAGTATTATGGAAGCTAATCTGCTATATTTCATTTCATTTTATTATGACATTTTTATTGGTTCTGTAAATGATCTCATTAGTATATTATACTTTTTATACCTCTATATTTTTCTAAAGCTTAACAACAATAGGTTAATACTAGGCCTGTCAATCGATTCAAATTTTGAATCGCGATTAATTGCATGATTGTCCATAGTTAATCACGATTAATCTTAAATTAATCACACATTTTTTTATCTGTTCAAAATGTACCTTAAAGGGAGATTTTTTCAAGTATTTAATACTCTTATCAACATGGGAGTGGACAAATGTGCTGCTTTATGCAAATGTATGTATATATTTATTATTGGAAATCAATTAACAACACAAAACAATGACACATATTGTCCAGAAACCCTCACAGGTACTGCATTTAGCATAAAAAATATGCTCAAATCATAACATGGCAAACTGCAGCCCAACAGGCAACAACAGCTGTCAGTGTGTCAGTGTGCTGACTTGACAATGACTTGCCGCAAACTACATGTGATTATCATAAAGTGGGCATGTCTGTAAAGGGGAGACTCGTGGGTACCCATAGAACCCATTTTCATTACCATATCTTGAGGTCAGAGGTCAAGGGACCCCTTTGAAAATGGCCAAGCCAGTTTTTCCTCGCCAAAATTTAGCGCAAGTTTGGAGCGTTATTCAGCCTAACTTGCAAAAAAGCTAGAATGACATGACTGGTACCAATGAATTCTTTAGGTTTTCCAGTTTCATATGATGCTAGTATCTACACTGTGGATTTAAAACTGAGCCCGCTACAACCTAAAAATCACAAGTTGCATTAATGCGTTAAAGAAATTAGTGGCGTTAAAACAAATTTGCGTTAACGCGTTATTATCACGTTAACTTTGACAACTTTCATACATAATTAATATTGCTGTTTTTTCCCCAACAACAATATTGTAACTATAAATCTTAGACAACAGGCACAAGACATAGAAGGACTGAATAGAATATGGGCGGTAGTAGGAAAAACACAACTTACTCTAGTTGGTTGTATTAAGTTGTGTCCAACAAACATAGAATTTCTTTCCACATTCCTTAAAATACAGTTTTATTCTCATTTGACCTTGATGAGGGCAAACACGGAGTCCTCTTTGATTTCAAAAAGCACTCTCCAGCTTTTACGGACGCACGGCTGTCTCCAGGTCCCCGAGTGTGGCTTTCCCGCCGTCCATGATGTGCATGGCTTATTAAAGATGCCTGAACGGGTCAGTCAGAGGTGAATTGCTCGCACAAGTGGAAGCCGGCTGGGCCCGAGTGTCTCGCCTTTTTCCTTCCAGCCTGTTTGATTGGGTTTTAGCACTCTGTTAGTACCAGGAGGCCCTCAAATGGATTGCTGTCAGGGGCCGGCGGACATGGCAAGCGGAGAAAGCGACAGTGCTCCGGCTCTCGCTGCTAGTTGACCAGCGATCCCTTGCGCATCACCTTCATGCATCCCGGTCTGCCGTATCCCCCCCACCTCCCTAACACACCTCATTCCCTCACCTCACCTTTGTTCACTTCCTTCCTTAATCTCCATTCTTACTCTGTCAGCCTTGCTGTGCCCCAGGAGGCGGCGCCGGCCCTGTCAATTAGGCTTAAGTTATCACTGAGATGTGGCCAACACACTCCAGTCATTTGGATTCACAGGTGTCACAAGATGAAATCATATTGACAGATCATTCCCTGTAATAATACCTTAATACTGGCGGGGCCATTCTCTACAGTCTTTCAACAGTTATCAGTGCACAGCTCATTATTTACACCTCTGAAAAACATCCCATCGGGCCTTATTGCTTAATTCCGTGGCACCAGGGTGCATAAACATTACTATATGTTGGTCTGACCCTGTGATTGACAATATAGCACAACCCAAATGTGCAAAATGCACCCCTTCTGGCTCAATGACAACTTCATTTTCTCATCCAATTTATCACAGTTTGGCTTTAAGCTGCAGCCATGATACACATGATGCTCACTTGCACTCGTAGCAGCAGGGCCAGTCTCTTGAAATTATCTGGGTTACTGTATGTATATTCTTCCTTTGAAACATGCTGGCTTATCTGCTGCACCTGTTTTCTGTAGCCAAGCTGGAAATCCTGCTCAACAAAATGGTTCACCCCCCACCCCCAACTACTGCTATTCAGATAGGAAAACAAGGAAAGCAGACAAATTGCTGTTTTCTGTCCAATAAAATAGCATGAATGAACATAATTAAAGTATGTAAATAGATTAACATTGGCAGCAGAGAGCAAATTGGATCTTAGCTTTTGGAGAAAATCCATTTCCGACCACATGGAGACAAGGGAGGGGCCCCAAATGCAGACTTCCTTTTAATGATTAATGATGGATGATATTGAACACATGCTTCCTTTTTAAGGCTTAAAACCCAGAGAATCTTATTTACAGATATCTGGGTTATAATTCAATCCTTGTCTGGCCTCCTCTAATGCCATAAAATGCACCTTCCATCACAGATAAACCTGTAATAGCAGCATATCTAGCCCGCTAAACCTATTATCCATACATTTGCTTTGCATTGTGGGTGAGATAGCGGGCCTGGGAGAACACGGACACGCCTCTTAACTGCACGCATTAGGCAGTCAATCTCATTTCATTTTCTCTCTGAATCGCTAAGGTGTGATTTCTATTGACACACGGAATAGAAGATGGAGTTGTGATTCAATTACATCCAGTACTCACGAAAATACCATTAAAATTGCAGTTTCACCTCCTTGATGCAAAGTTCACCGCAGGACTATATAAAGAGATATACTGTAGAATATGTTACCATATATGTTTGGAATTTAAAAAAAGTGTAAAATACTTTTTGTAACTGTTACGACTAAATTGGTCAAAGTGATCTAATCCTCATAAGGAATAATTAGCATTAAAAATGATTAGCGTCTTCTTTTCTTCTTCTGAGCTGATATAAGCTCCTCTTATTTCTTTAAAACGATGCGGTCACCAGTGATTCTGTTTTAAACTTCATCGCGGCATTAATCCGTATGCCTCCAGTGATAAATCCCGAAGATCCGCGGCTAATCTCGCTCAACACTGAGAGGAGAGTTACCTCCTCTGATATAGCCACAAATCAACCTTTCAGAAGCAATTATCATTTAGACAAGTCTACTCTGGTGTTTAAACACCCCGCAGACACTGAGGGGAGGGGGGGCCTTGATGTGTGTCTGTGTATCTTTGTGTGTGTTTCGAGACCCTGGGCCCACAAAACCACAAGGAAAAAAGAACACATTTTGGTTTCTTCAAGAAAAGGGAATCTAAATTTGCTCACTTGCCTTCAGGATTTTGTATATTAGTTTGTAGACGTTAGAAAGATGACGTAAACTCCGCTGATCGTCATGCTCCTTGTGCTTAGGAGCAAGCTTCCTGCATATATTCATGTAGGAAACATGTTTTTGTATACATTGTGTACGGCATGTTAAGGAAAAAGAATTAAATTTACATTTTCACAACACATGCAAAGAGAGACACTTCTACATATCTACACTGAGGCAACTAGGGCTGGGTATTTAACTTCAATACAATGCAATATTTATGACTGGTTGACCGAAATGTGTCCATGGTGTTGAGTATTGCAACAGTCTTGTACTTAAAACTGGCACTGACTCATTTTAGACTGTATTTGAAGTATTTTCAATCCTTTAAAGACAATTCTTCTACTACCTGGCATGCACTTTTAAGGAGCAATATGTAGTACTGACAGCTAGTGTTTTAAAATGGGTACTGCAGTACAAATGCAAAACATTGGAGCCGTGGCCCGTCCGCTTCTCCGGTGTGACTGATAGCAGTAAATGCAAGTTTTTGCAATTTGAAGGTTACCCTCTAGACACGACCGTGCTAGCCACTGGCCACCAGCAGTAGTCGGAATCACTTCACTGGCTGTGTGTCTCAAATACTCGCTGCCTTGATAACCCAGCTGAACACGGACCACAGAGAGATGTGCGTGGGTATAATCTAATGTTATGTTATCTCTGTTGATCCAGTTTGTTATGTTGCTTCCGTGGCTGCTGAAGGCTGTGTTTGCACGCCAATTTGTTTCATATGTGGTAACGGGGTGTCTAAATGGGCAGTGCACGGGATCACACAGGCCAAAACAAAAACAGACGTTTCGGACCGGAATGGAAATTTCCAAAGGAGAACATACTGGCTCTAGCATTGCTGTAGGAGAAACCAGTATTTCAATTTAGCATGTTTCTCTGGTGACATAACATGGTCATTTTATGATTTATTACAGTAAATATATTACATATTGGCCCTTTAAAGCAAAATACAGTTGAATTTTGAAGCTCAAATGGTGTAAACACATTCTGAATGAACCGGATCAGCTTACATGGCACCTAGAAAACACATCACAGACCGCTTTATCTTGAATTCATTGCATTTACCGCTAACTTGGACCTTAAATTGAATGGAGAAATTAATTAACAATCCTCAATGTCAGGTATATAAAAAAAAAGGTTGCTAGGTATAGTACTAAAACCTTTCAAATGATACCCAGCTCTAGAGGCATCATTAGAGAACGTCAACATCAAGACAGAGACGCTCCGTTCATTTGCGGCAACTGTCAACGAAGGGATGTGCCAACTCAGCATCAGATTACTTGTAAATACCTCTCTAACAACTAGCTCCTCATACTGAATCCTAACCTGTGTTAAGACGGTGATAAGTCTGTGCTTATTACCGTCGCCTTCCCACTGTAGCATCCGCTCATTAGCTGCCACTGCAATGAATTATACCTCACAGCTATGCTCTTCACTGCTTTAACAAGGGGTCTGGAGCAGCAAGTTAGTCCCCTCACTACGCTGTTAATGCGCTAATCATTTACAGCATGAGACGCGGCGCCGCACAGGCAGGTAGAGGGAGAGCAATTTGAGAGCCGCTGGTTAATTTGGATTCGGCGGAGCGGCGCTCTCGCAGCCGAGCGGTGCCAGGCATCGCTAACCTCTGCCACTCATGTAAGGTCACCCATCAGAGAGCGGCGTTTTTTGAGATGAGCCCAGACACTGTCATTACTGTGCCAGTCACTGATGCTCCTCTCAACCCTCCTACCACCAATTGTGCCCAGCACCTCGATAAATAATTCATACGCATAGGAACATGTGAAGGGCACATGCTCAGTCAGGGCTTTGCTTTCACTTCATTTCATATGACTGATTATACAAAGAGGGTATTTATAAATCCTTCTAAATTGCAGGGCACAGAACAGGATTAAAATATATTATAATGCATGATAGTTTATGTCGGGATATTAATAAACCTTCCAACAGGTCAATTATTGAAATTGCAGACGGCATACTGGATGTTTTTTGGCCAGTTTTTCTTATGTATAGCACGTTGACCCACATAATTCCTCTAAAATCAGTGAGTAACATCCGTGGCACATTTTGTTTTGCATTCACTGCATAAACAGAACACCGAGGCCATTTTATGTGCAGTTATAAAACAAACTCAGGGTGCATATTTCATCAACACCTCCTGACAGATATGAATCAGGGCTGATGTCAAACCCAAATCAGTATTCTGTTAACAGCTCACTTGTGCCTCATTAACGACTGGGCTAGATGTTGCCATGGCTACCCAGCAGAAAGGCCATCGGGGGTTCACAGTGTCAGCTTCCCCCCACCCTCCACTTCCCTACCACTTTAACCCTCTCCTCAGACACACAAGAGTCATTACCCCTTCGCCTTGATTATCAGATAAAGTGCGGGCTGTTAAGGTTCAGGGGCCATAAAGCATAAACTCCTCAGGAACACAAATATAGGCATTACACTTCCTATATTTGTGTTATATAAATGTATCCGCCTGGCTGTCAGTGGCTGCACCGGTATACTGTGGCATGCTCCTCTTGAGCATTGGGCATTAAGCGGCTGCCATGTTCCCAGGTAAAGAGGGCCCCTCTTTACACTAATGGCACTCCAGCGAATGACCTTGACAGCTTGAAAATGAGCGCATTAAGTAGAACACTTAAATGTATAATTATGCACTTGTTCCAGTGGAACCGTCACTACTCTGTAGGTTAAATCATTACGGCTTAGATAAAATGAAAAAAAAGAAAAGAAAAAAAAAAGTAAAATAATTTTCCTAATGCCTATCAAAACAATTAAGGGACAGGACAGGCTTTGATATGAACACATGAAAGGGAGCATCATTCCACTTATTAAAGTGGGCACATTGAAAGAAGCAAAGCAGTGCAGAGTCAAGCAACAAGCACAGCCATTAGTCATTTCACTAAAAAGGAATATGCATGGAAATGTGATGTGCTCGTTTTCAACACGACAGTTTGCTTAAAAATTAAATCAGAATAGCAAGAATATGTATATAATGTATTAAGACTAGCACTGTGTTAAACTTTCATGGACTGCTCATACTATGACAACTGGATGTGAAAATGTAAAATATGTATCAATGTCATGAATACTATGGCTACTGTACAGAGAGCCAATGTGAAACCTTAACTGCATGGTTATGTTCCAGAAGTTCAAAATCACATAAAGTGTTTGTACATTTGTAGAAAATGGAAGTTACTACAAAAAAAAATATTTAATATAGTTGTTTATCTAATATTTCTGTTTTTAGCTGCTGTTAACACACACCGTTGTGGGTTAAACGTCACCAGCTCGCGAATCCATGGGTGAGTCAAGGAAGTGAGGAAAGCAAGCAAACGACTAAAGTAAAAATTCATCTTTCATCTTCATCTCATCTGATCATCAACAACGTGGCCATCTGGAATGAAGCTAAGCGGGGAGTGAGAGTGGTGTGAAAATGGTCGGCAAACTCTGCTTTGTTTCCGTGTACGTATCATAACAACGGATTGTATAACTGCCGTCCTTAGTCTTCTGGTTTCCCTTTTTGAATGACAAATACAGACTACCGCCACCTGCTGGTAGGGAGAGCTATTTCATCGCACACAGGGGGCAAAACGTACGTGGTAGTTGGCCAATGGCTGTAGTCTCAGCGGTGTGTTTAAATGCAACTTTTTGGCCAAGACACAGGTGACGTGAGGTGACGCAACAGTCGGGCCTTCGTCGTTGCTAGTTCTTTGATATCAGTTTGGTGTGTCTGGGCCTTAAGATGTACGATACTAAGTAAATAATGGCCACCGTCATTACATCAAGTCAACTCAGCTTGACAATATTATATTGTATGCAGTTAATTAGCATGCTTGTGGATCACCATGTAGCTGTTTTGCTGTTCCAACGCTCCTGTCCCTTACTCTTCATCCAACCCTGTTTGTTGATTCACACATCACAGAGTTCGTGAAAGCTGAACAAAAATATTGTCAAATATCAACATTGTCAAAAATGCCAGAAAATATTCTCGATTGTATTTTTAGCCTATAACTGCCACCCCTAAGTGAGGCTATTTTGTCAAGAGGAGCTGAAGTGTGTCATTCCCTGATTCAATCTCAGGCGGACGCTCAATTTTCTTTGTGCTCATTTGTAACCTGCTTGTGTTGGAGTAGTTTTACAGTAATAATCTTACAGCTCCCTCGCGATTGCTGTGCAATAAAATGGCCACCTATCGAGATAATTAGCCACAGTGCTTTCCTCCTATTTATACATGAAAACTGCAAGTGAACAGTAATTAATCTTAAAAGGAGAAGGGGACATGAGATATTCTCCATCAGAAAAAGACATTGTGCTTTTCAGCTGCCCTCATGAGAAATTGAGTCTTATTGATCAAATGAGCATATTTCCATATTACCATGGTCACAGAGTAGCGTCTCCTCTCTTTGGCGCTCGCCAGTAAATTTGCTCAGCTGGATCATTCTTGCTAAGGCCCCTCAAAGGACGTTGACAGCCTGGAGGCATTCACATCGCTGCACCTCTTTCTCTCAGCACCTGGGGATTTTTCCTTCTTTTATTTAGAGGGTTTCAAGAACAGCATGGAGCGTTTGTTGTTGTCTCCGTTGTTCTTGTGTTTTAATTGTTTCTACATTATGTTTATTGTGCTTTACACAAATTGCTCCTTTGGGGGCAATAAAGTCTTCTAAAATCTAAAGTGGCAAAACAATATAAGGTCACTTATATAGCGCTGGTTTTAAAGTGAGCCCGGCAGTAGGTGTGAGAAAACGCTGTTATGCTACGTCTGTACTCAGCTCAAAAAAAAAAAAAGCAGATCTCTAAACAGCATGCGTATGTCTACAGTGCACTGCTACAAACAGCCAACCTATTTGTATTTTCCACGGTGGCCAGCACATCCCACTCTCTCTGGGGTTGCTCTGTGCTGTCATTTCAACTGCCTGGCTCCTTTGCAGTGGGCATACACAGTCATTCACTGTGGTTTCAATGTTGCTAGGCTACCTCACTTCTCCGCTGTTTTCTGTTTTGAAAATCTACTGTTCAATAAAGCAGTTCAAGGGAGACCTGTGGGTTTGAATACTGAGCGATATGAACCTGCAGGAGTAACTGACAACACTAATAGCCTTTTTTTTTAAGTTTCACAATACCCTTTTTCTTTTCTCCCTTGACTCAGTAACACAGTGCCTACCTCTACAGCCCATGTATATGCATCAGTCATAATATTCATACAGTTAGAACTTTCTTTGGATACATTTTTCCTGTTTTAAAAGTTTACAATCTGAATCTTCCTCCCTTTGCTGTCTTCAACTATTCTTTAATGGTTTGTATATCCATATGCCCAGCTGTGTCTAAGAGTTTACCTTTATATACTTTACCTACTGTTTTACCCTGTATACATATACATATATACATACATACATACATACATTAGGGCTGACTCGTCCGTTGCCATGATCTTCGACCCCCAAATCTGTATCTGAATAAAAAGGTTTTTTTATCGTATTTTTTTATATATAAGTATTCAATAATAATGTATAAATCCTAAAATAGCCCCTGAAATAAGGATCCACAACATTGTTCATTATTCATATCCAATATTAATTATTATCCGTTAACCTCAGACGGATATTGCTGCTTGTTCTGTGTAGAGGTGTTTGTGTGTGTACAGTAGTGCGGCAACGGCGCTGTACCGGGTACTGGAACGGGGAAGATGGAGACAGCCAGACAGAAAAACATATCCGCCTGCTGCGCCGCTCCACGAACTTTCGAATACCTTCGAATATTTCTCACCGTAGCTTCGAACCCCAAAAAAATGGTATTCGGGACAAACCTAATATACATACTTATTACTTCTCTGTACATGCTACATTCCTGCCTACACCTCCGTAAATATATTTTTAGTACTTCTCATTGCTACATACTACATTCCTGTTTACACCTCTGTGTACATATATTACATGCATATACTACATACTACATCCTGTTTACATTCATTTTTCCCATCTGAAATACTGTCATCAAGTAAATTTCAAATTTACATTACTTTTTATATTTACTTATGTTTATATTAATTTGAACTGTACTATATTATGCCTTAAATCATCACTTTGCTTTTACATTTACTTGTGTGATTTCCCCTTTTATATATACATATTTTAGAGTTGAGGAACATGAAGTTGAAGAACATGAGACCAAAGATTTTCATTGCCAATGACTGCTTTGCTTGAATTGACATATGACAAATAAAAAACCTTGAACTTTGAGTTATTATTCCTGTTTTGTCCATCCAGGTTTGGATGTTGGGCGTATTCCAAGCATGGACTGTCAAAAACAGCGTGCTGCTCGCCCGGGCGCTGCACTATTTCAGCACCACCTTTTTCTCTCTCCCCGTGTGCTCTCGATGATGACGAGTGCAAAGCAGTTTGACCCCGGCACAATAGAAAGGCCTAGCTCCTTGAACTTTGCAGGGCGACACACGCCGACCCCGTGACCCCAACTGCGTGGCCGCCTGATTTCCCTGGAGTCCCAAAACAAAAACTCATTGGCTGACCCTTCAACTGATCCCTTCCTCGTCCGCAGCTACATTTAAATCATCCCATCCGCCTCCGTCTAGAGGAAAATATGCTTCATTTTATGAAGATGCTATTATTCTTAAAAAGTTGCATCTTTTCTATATTTGTTTTGTCTGGCCACATTTTCATAATGACTATAGATCCAGTGTTTCCACTGGAACGAGAAATATTTCTGTTATTTGGCTAAATATACAGATTGGAGGTTTCTGAATTCAAACTTCTGGTTCTCGTCTGAGTCCCGACTGTTCCATATCATTGCAGCTGGAGCTATTTCCATGTGTTTATCCTAAGCTAACTCTGAAAGGGGCCACATAAATATTTCAAATGCACTTCTGCTCATGGTGAAAGGTTATTATGGCCAAGCGCTGCTGTGGGGGCACACTTTAAAGAGTTGTTTTTTATAGTTGTTGTGGTTGTTAGCAGGAAATGGCTTGAACGCTAAGCTAATTACTGGATGTTGACAATGTACTTCCTGGGGACTTGCGTTTTTAAAAACCTAAATGGATCAGACTGATAGTGAGCTGTGGTGCTGCATGTATTCAAGCCATTAGAGTCATTTGAGAGAAATTAAAATGGAGGTTATATACAGGGTGCTCACTGCTAACTGGAAAAAAAAAACTGCTGCTGGTGTCTTGTGTTGTATCACTTTGGTTTGAACCTGTTTCTTGTTTGTAGTTGACTGCACACTCCGTGTTTCTGCCAATGAGAATTTGAAACTACATTTCACTTTGTTCTGTGCTTGGTTGCCATTTTTTACAACAGTGGTATAATGTTACTGTATACAATTATGTTCCTGTGGTTTATTATTATGATGTTAGTGTTTCACTTTAATTTTTTAAAACAAAAAAATGCAGTCACTTTGCTTTCCTCTGTTCTTTTTTTTTTCTTATATTTAATGCTACTTTGGTTCCTTGTTGAATTAATGCCTTTATTTTTACTACCTGGACTTTTGACCCATGAGCACCATAAATTACCAAAACAACCAATCAGCTGTAGGTTGCATGGCAAAGCACTAAAACCCTTGTCAAAGGACAGGTTGTGGGCATAATTAACAGCAGTCGATATCAGAGTCATTCTATCATGTTGTCACAGACACATATTTGCAGTTTTTATATCTTCTCTAGTTTTGACTCTTTGGGGAGGGTGTAGACTACCATGTCTCTCTACTTATGCAGTTGACTGTCCTTTACTTTACTGTACCTGCCTGTGCAACGTTTCAGTTGGCAAGTGTAAAGCATAATTTTGCCCAGAAATTTAGACAGAAATGACTGAAAATCTGAGTAAAAAATGTTCTAAAAGTGAGTCATATTAAGCTGAAAACAAACTAGCAGTGTGTCAGCTATAAGAAGTGTAACAATAACTGCTTTAAAGGAACAGTGTGTAGCATTTAAGTGGGATCTATTGGCAGAAATGGAAAATAATATTAATAAGTGGGTTTTTTTTCAGTGTATAACTACCTGATACTAAGAATTGTTGTGTTTTTGCTACCTTAAAATGAGCTGTTTTTATCTACATAGGGAGAGGGTCCTCTTCACGGAGCCAGCCGCCATGTTTCTACAGTAGCCCAGAATGGACAAACCAAACACTGGCTCTAGATAAGGCCATTCGGGTTTTCACGACAGCCACTGTAGTTCTCCTACACGCTTGGCACATGGGAGAAGTTTCATCCGGTTGCAATCTGCAACCTCACCACTATAGATGCCGCCAGATCCTACACACTGTATGTTTAAAAGAATAGTTAAATAGTTAAGTTTTATGAAATACACTTATTCATTTTCATGCAGACAGTTACATGAGAAGATTAATTATAGAGCTAGGGTGAAGAGGTGGTTATCAGAGATTAGATTAGCAAAAAGACTGGAAGTCACTGCTCCTGGGCCAAAAAATAGTGTGGCACATAGTTCCTCGTAAAACCACAAATTGTTGTTTTTACAGATTAACGAAAAACAAAAAGATCAAACTAATTAGTATCAATAACTGCATTTACCAAAATACCAATATATTCCTTTTAGTCTAGGATAGAAAATTGCTGTCTGGACTGAAAATGCATTACTCTTAAACCACAACATTGTGTAATTAGGCAAGGGGGAAAAATGTAAAAAAAATATCATCTGTAGAACACAACAACACTACAATGATAAAGAACTGCAGTAGTCTCAAGAAGACTTTCACCAACCGTATCCGAATGACACTTAAAGCTTCAGTAGGCAGAAAGTTTTGGCATCATAGGGCAAAAACTCCATAATAACCTTTCAGCATATTGTAATTCAAGTGTTCTGAGAAAAAACTAGACTTCTGCACCTCCTCATGGCTCTGTTTTCAGGCTTTAAAAAATCTAGCCCATGACAGTAGAGGCCAATCATAGGTCATTTCAGAGAGAGAGAGAGAGAGAGCGTTCCTATTGGCTGTGCTCTGGCTGGTGGGTGGTGCTTTGTATTCCCTCAACTGATCTCAACATGGCTGCTGGGTCACAAACCTTCTCATTTTACAACTAAACAGTACACTACAAGATGATTCTGAAAACATTTGAGGCGAGAAATAGTCATTACAGTAACAGAATATTGATTCATATTTGATCAGCGCTGCCTAGTTTGACCGTTTGATCGGAGTTCGCGAGTGATTGACAGCTGCTCAGAGACAAGGCTCCAGCTCGGCTCTGATTGGTTGTTTTCCTCCGGTCTATGAAACCTTGCAGATGCCATTAGGAGCACCAGAAGACACAGAGGCATATGTTTTTTTTTTCAGATTACCTGTCTCATGCACTACTATCAGGATATAGTGACCGTTTTATAAAAATAACTTTATTTAATCATATTTGCTCCATTACTACCCACTAAAGGAATATTTTCTCAACCATGCCACAACTCAGAAATGACCACCGGATCGAAACCTTCGACAGTCAAACATGATGAGCTTCAACACGTCATTATTTACAATCACTATTAACACACAAACTCCATTTGTGATATTGCAGAGAAAATACATCAATACCGTGGAATGAATGTGACATGCTAGTGACAAAGGGAGATCAATGTTCTGTTAGCAAGTACAGTGTGAGCGCGTGTGTGTGTGTGTGTGTGTGTGTGTGTGTGTGTGTGTGTGTGTGTGTGTGTGTGTGTGTGTGTGTGTGTGTGTGTGTGAGAGAGTGTGTGTGTGTGTGCTGTTTCTTCCTCAAACGAAGTGTAAAGTCAATGCTGTGTTGCTCTAAGCTCATAAAAGCACAAGACGGTAACAAACAGCACACACCCTGTTCCGCATATCACCGATTTACATACTGCATGTGTGTATTTGTTTGTCTTTTCTCAGCTGGACTGCGTTTAGTAAATCCTGTGCTTGCTGTCCTGTCATTGCACCCACCGTGTTGGCCCTGGCTGGGAGTGGGTAGCGGGGACATTATGAAGATGGACGACGCTGTCACAGTGCGATGGTGTTTGTCGCAATGCAAGCATTTTCTTCTACTCTATTATCATTATCGTGGCTGATGTTATTGTTACAATAGCCATTTCGGGAAGCGGTTGAGCTGCTGAGACCGAAAGGCAGAAAAGCTAAATGGAAAAACGGGGACATTGGAATTCAGGAGGTGAATATGAGTTGTATAATATCTACATTTACAGATAATTGGGAGCATATAGTATGACTGCTGTGCCTTATGAAATCTTGATGGCTGTGTGTGTGTGTGTGGCCACAATATAAGAGCAAGCGGCTACAAAGGGAAGTGTTCCCAGGCTGATTTATTGTTCCTTAAGAACATTTGTAAAGTTAATGGTCTAACGACAACTATGCTGCAAAACCAAGCATGAAGGAAGGTTAGGGCTAAGGGAACAATTTTAACTTTTATGAGCCTTGACACACTTCACAAACTGAGCGCTGGCCATGAGCCGTAATCAAAATTCAAACCCCCCACCCATTTAATACTGCGGAAACGCAACATAACTAATCCAAATCAGCCGTAATGGTACAAGCAAGTATTAGCAATGTCGCCGCCGCAGCAGTCACAGTTCCAGCTTCACACTTTCATTGACAGGCCACACATGTTAATGCTGTTTCTACCTTCTCTCTCTCTCTCTCTCTCTCTCTCCCCTCGACACTTTCTCACACGGTTGTCCTTTAGGATGCTGGAGCAGGTGTGATAAATGCTGCCGTTTAAATCAAAGCACTCCCCTCTCCCCCCCACCCTTGCCCCCCTCTGGGGAGAAGGAGGATGCCTCCATGCAGATTGATATCAGGAGGCCCAGCCATATCCTGCAAGGGCTGACTGATGGTCTGTCTGGATAAAAAATGAACTTTATTCCCAGCGTACGAGCTATGATTCATGTAGCTCCCCTCCCCCTCCATCGCCAAAACCATTCCACATATACCTTCACTACTCTGGAAGCAGTATAGTGCATCATATAGTGTCGCACCACCTGCCGACACCCAGAAAATACCAATGAGGTGTTTGCATGTGATCCAACGCAAACTAGCATTATTTTCCAATCAACGTGATGAGGTAAATAAATCAAACATCCTTCTAGCCTCTCGGAGGAACATGGCCAACCACAATATTTTCTGTTCAGTCCTATCTGAAACATTTCATGTGGGAAAACATATACATTTTATATACTTTAATTCACTCCCTCGAGTTCTGTTTGGCAGCGATTTCGTTCCAAACAGAGTGACCAACTCGTCGGACACGTGTTTGACCACTGGTTCTGTTTGGTCCTTCTGCCCTTCCATACCATCGTGAGTGACAGGCAGGCAGAAGCGCTGGGGTCACATTACTCACAGTTAGCATTCTGTTCTTCCTCTTTTCCCGCGCTAAAAACCTGGTGAAGCATTGCACTTTCCGCTCCAAAAGAGAGTGGGTAGTGTGGGAGGTGGCGGTGCAAAAAGAAAAAAAACAACAACACAGCCCTGCTTTAGATTCCAATTAATTTGCCATCTGAAAGCAAAACTACATGTGCAGAAAGGGGATAATTGCTAATGAATTATCTTTAACGTCTCGCTTCAGCTGCCAAAAGAAGACAAGTGAAGCCTAATGGCATCACATCTCAAAAAGGAGACAAAATGTTTTGACACTTTGTCGCACATTTTCCGTGGTCATTTGTGCCTTTGCATTGTCTGTTCGCAAAAACAAGTCGTTAGCCTACAGTATGTGCCCGCCACAACCAAAACAGCCCTGCAATTGAGTCCTCCTCTTTGGGGAGGAGTTGCAGCGAATCATAAAAAGCTTTTTTTCGAGAGAGAGGTTTCAATGTCGATGGAATGGTTTCAATAATTGCACCCTATAAAAGAGTCGGATCACTGCTAATGAGAGAGTGGAAAAGGACAGCGAGGCGACATCCCGTAATTATCACCTCAAATCAAAAATTCAAAGAGAAAAAGTTAAAAAGACAAGGAAAACATCGGCGTGATGTATACACTTTTTTTTTCTTGATCTGTTTGACAGAGATGTTACTACGATGACAAGGTGGCGTGATGTGAAAATAGCAGCAAAAACTCGGCCGCTAAATGACAGCCGTTGTTTCAAACGCAGTAAAAGAATGAAAAAAACGGAACGTCTTGTTCCAGAGGTCCGTTTCTATGGGGACTGAGTGGTATCTTTCACAGCACATGGGCATTTTGATACACACCAATGTCCAGCGGGCGACACAGCCAATCCCAAGGGGATGGTAAAAGGCCAGAGCGTAATCCTTTAGATGAAATTGAAACCCTTCGAGGCCGAGGAAATACAACCCCAGCAGTATATGAAACTCACCCCCTGTTTGTCATTGATCAAAAGGTATTAAAACTATAATAGAGATCTGTTAGCGATTGATTAAAGTTCATATGAAGCCTAACAGGGATTGAATAACAATCTTAAAAACAATCAATGGCGCAAATATTGGTCTTAGGGTAACTTCATATGAGCACTGCAACAATGATTAAAGAGCTTTCAAAGGAGTGCAGTGGTGGGATTTGTTTCAGGTCCACTCATGGAATGAAAAATGCTGTCATGTGAATTTATTAGTATAAATAAGAAAAATTGAAAATTATTATGCATGTTGGAAGCTGTTTTAGAAAAAGCCTTAACCTTTTTTTTCATCATATTAGACGTGTGAATGTGTCTTGCTATAGACTCTAAATGTCACAGCACACAGTGCACCCACATTGTTGTAAAGCTCCCTCAAATTAGGTTTTGCATTTGTAATATTTCCACTGTCCCCGACATAGTGGACACTGGTCCTTGTTTGGGATTTTAACCATGGAGATTAAAGAGGAGGTGATTGAGGTACTTACCCTAATGAGACCTCTGTTCCTGCAGTGCTCTTTTGTGTAACTTGATTGAACGGGCACAGGGTATAAGTATACCTGCAGAGGGGAGAAGAAAGCATAATGTCCACATTGAGAAAACTGGCACACAAAGATTAATCCATGGCGGTTTTACTTTTCCTCGCAACAGTTCTTTTCATGCTTTGTTTCTTGCTCTTTTACCCAGGCTTTGACAAAAAACTACAGCTTGACTGAAATACATCAGCTTTGCCAAAATTATTGGCTTGTTTTAGTTCAGCATTGAATTGTTGTTATGGTGTATATATCGACTGGAATGCATCGAAAAATTGCTCTAGAGAAATGCCAAAGACGTTTGATGTCATTCAGAAACAGTGTCGCCATTAGGAAGTTTGCCCACTAGGGAACACTGTCGGGTTTATTTTCTATTTGTAAAATGTCAAACTTGATACATATCTTAGTCATAATAACCAAATTTAACGGGTAACTTTGGTATTTTTCAACCTGGACCCTATTTTCCCATGTTTTGTGTCCAACTGACTAATAGGAACAACAATTTCTGAAATTGGTCCAG